>PVKM010004180.1:0-53416 GCA_004027735.1 Carollia perspicillata
ATCGGCTCTGCATAGAACCATGGCATCGAAGAGGTTCTGGGGGACAAGAAGTGGTGAAGCCAGTGTTCTCCTGCTGATAGGTTTGTAGAAGGCACACAGCAGCCTGTCCCCAGCAGAAATTCATTAGGACCCTGGTCAGTTCCAGTGAAGTTTCCTTCCTGAGCTAGGTGAAGACGTTCTTAGTCTTTTTAGTGCCGTGAAATCTGGGGCACACACTAGGTTCCTATGTATCATGGGCTTCGTCCAAGGATAGATTGTTGTTGGCAAAGATTCACGTCTAGCTGGATCTTTCTAGGGCCAGAGGGAGAACTGTGACCTTCCATTTCCCATTTAAAGAAAACTCTGGATCCTGTTCCCCTTCACAGCTACCTGGCTGAGCACTGTAACCTTAGAGTTGCAGCTCTTATGTCCTCTTTGAACAATGTCTCAGACATGAACTTGAGATGAAGCTGTTTGTTGTGCATTAGAGTACTGGACTGGGAATGGATAGAGATGACATTAGATACATAATTCCTTCCCACCTAAAAATTCTATGATTTTGTGTCTATTTATCCATATGTATGAGTTTGTATGTATCCTATAGCTTTGTGTATAATAAGACATTAAAATATTAAGGTTCTGTCCCACTTCTAAAGATAATCTAATATTGAGGTTCTTTCATTTGTTTGGGGGCTTAAAGATTTTCATTGATCTCTCTCTCTCTCTCACCACATTCCTTTCTAGCTGTTCCCCTGTCTTGCCTGCTGTATTGTATTTGTAAGATTAGAAATGGGATGAGTTACTTCCAGTAGTGCCTTAGAACTTCCCCAGTGATTTGCCCATATTGCTGAAATAGGGATTGGGTGGCTTGTGTCTTCCGCAAATTTCTAGTTGACCTCTCTTGGCCATAAGAAAACGTTGTGTGTTTTTCTAATGTAAGATTGGTAGCTGAAAACCTAGAGACCCATGGTTAAAAGAATGGCAGTCGGAAGGAAAACCCTGACCTCAATGTAATGCTACTTGTTGGCAATCAGGCTCTGACTCCTAAGACACTGTCTGCAGGAGACTGTAATTTAAAACAAAGTTGATGAACCAGTTGAGTGCCTTTCCTAAAATTACTGCTTTAAAGTGGATATGTTGAAAATATCAACTGCTAATTATTGGCTCACCAACAAATGGCATTATTTGTTTTTCCTGTTTGTCATTTTAATATCATGGAATAATCACACAAAGAGGAATGCCAAATGATTTGCATGCCATAAAGGTCAATTCCATGAATTGTTAGAATTAGTTAGGTTCAGTAACATATCATAAACAGGGAGCCTCTGAACAGGTACGTCTACTTAAGCTTCAGTATGTGTTTTCATCTGGGGACTGTTCTGAGGTACTCCTGTCCCCAGTAGCTGTACTGCCAACAAATACCAATAATGACAAACTGGTATTGAAAGGGCAGATAGATGTAAATGAAGGCAGAGGAAGAGGATGAAATGAACATCTGCTTTTTTCACCTGTCTGCCAGAAATTCATAAAAGACCAAAAATAACACTCTAGTTTACCAACCTTGTTTCAACTTGTGTTAGGTGTAGAAAAATTTTTTTCTGTTTTTCCAGTCTGGGTATGTTCCATTGGCTTGTATATTGAATAATACTTTTTAAAAAATTATTGGCTCGTAAGTAATGTATATGAGAAAAACTAGTGTACCCCTACCTTACAGGTATGCTTATTCTATGTGCATTTAAACAGGTTTGAATTCTTGACATAACTTAATGAAGTGTCAGTGCATATCATAACCAAAATTGTATATTCCACTGTGAACATTGATTGATTTATATATTTGGGCCTACCATTTCGGGTACACAGTTACACAGGAACCATCAGATAAAAACTGGAAAGAAATATTGTCTTTACCTCCTCTCTTGGTCCATTTCGGTATGGTATTTAGTAACTAATTTGTAAGCTCTTTTGGATGAGAAGAAAATAAAAATGGAAAAGTGAGTGAGTAAAAACCAAAACAAAGCTGCTGTAAAGGACTACTTTGCAGAGGAGTTTTTTCAATAGTGATGAATTGCTTCCTGATTCGCGGTTGGTGATTTTTTTCACCCCCTCTTAAAGAAATTTACGATCAAGGAGGAACTGGCATAGCTGACATGTTTCTTAAGTAAGGCCCTACAAAGTCAGAATTCGTGGTACATCCAGTCTGAGAAGGTCATTTCCTCAGATCTTAGAACCCACAGGTCTCAGAACCTACAACTGTCCTCGGTATAAATTCCATTTCAAAGGAGGACTTCTCACCACTGTTGAGTAGAACATGCTAGAGAAGAACAAAGTCACTTGAAAGATCTGTCCTCATAAAGAACTTACAAGCTATGAAAAAAAAACTCATCTGGGTTGAAAAAAATAGAATGGTGTTTGGTTTTTGGTTCCTTAGGCCTTTGTGGAACAACCAAAGAGCATTATTTTGGTTTCTGAGGTTAAAACTATTTTATTCCCCTCAAGTACACTGTGTTTATGGTTTGAGGGAGAAGGAGAAATAGGAAACTAGGAGGAGGCTGAAACAGTCTAACCTTGACCACCTAATTCTGCAGTATCTGATTCCTCCTTCTAAAATAGAATGGTCACCCTCTGTTCTTCTAGCATAAAGAGTAATAATAAATGTAAAGGACCCGCAGTCAGTGGAGAATAATCCTCTAGACTATTTTAATGCTTCGTTGAGTATTTGGTAATAATCTGGGAGTTTTAAAATGGTCTTCCCCTAAGGTGAAGCTCATTGTTAATTATATAGGCACCATATCATAATTTTGTCACGGTTAATTGCATTACCACTTGACAAATCAATTCACTGAAATAAAAGATTGGTTGATATTTTACAGTTGAAGTAATCGTTTCATATGTTTTTACCTTGTTTAGGTTATCGGAGTTGTGAGTAAAGAATACATACCGAAGGGAACACGTTTTGGACCTCTAATAGGTGAAATCTACACAAATGATACAGTTCCCAAGAATGCCAACAGGAAATATTTTTGGCGGGTAAGTATGGAAAATTTTTCCAGATTCATTAAGAAAAAAAAGAAAGCTAGAATTGCTGGGTCACTTCCTTTTGCAGCTTGTACTGGGCCTCACCACAAGTATTCATGGTCCCCACGGACACAGCGTATTCTAAGTCAGTGTGACGAAACCAGCTAGATGTTTGGCCCTGGAAACACACCGTGTATGTGGTTAGGGATGGAGATATGGACTATATGTGAATCTCAATTTTTGCAATTCATAGAGCTTTGTGATGAAAGGAAACAGTTTGTTACTTGCCTCAAGGGTAGGTTCATTTGCATTTCTTTGCAAGGAAGTAGTAATGAGTCACCAAGCCTTAGATTTCACCTCATCTTGATTTTTAGCTGAGTTAACTTGAATTGAATGGAAGAATAATCATAAATGAAATACCTTAAAAATAAGCGACACTACAGAAGGACAGGTAGAAGATAGCACTGGGGAATGGGGATGGACCTTAGGACTAATCCTGTTTAAATTTGCACCCTAAAATGGTCAGATTCGACGGTATGTAGATTATACCCATAACATCAGGAAGATGCTTACAATCATGCAAGATGATAAACTTTCCCATAACACCCAGTCAGAAGGTCTGGGTGTTATACAATTGTGTTATACAGTACAATTTCCTTTGGAATGTCAGAGTTAGAGAAGACCTCAAAGGTGAACTAATTAAATGGAATCCTTGAGTAAAAGACCCTGAATTAGAAGTGAACAGAGGGGAAAAATCAAACGGCTTTCCATCTTCCCAAAGCTCTCTGTGGGATATTTCATTTCCTCAATTAGATAATAAAGATACACTCATAAAATTTAAAAGTAATTTTTTTATGCATACTTGCATAAAAAGTACACAACTATTAGGGAATGATTATTTGAGTTCTTTTCAGAAATAGCTGCATGGTAACAACAAAAAATGGATAATGCTTATTTTGGCCAGTATTTACCTAGAACACTTACACCTTTTGAACAAGTATCTTGATAAAAGATATACTTGGGGATCCTTCAGAAATTGTTCCTAAGAAAGAAGTTTTTTTTTAAGCCAAGAAGGTTTGTGTTTTTAGAAATATGTTATTCTATTTTCCAAGCAAAAGTGAACTCCGAGAATTGTGTGCTTAACATTTTTTATTTAATAACTTTCTCACGCTTAAAATATATGACTTAAAATAGGCAAAATGGAAGTGAGTGTATTTTTGCCTCTATTGCCATACAGTCTTCTCAGAAGGGAGAACCATAGAGGTGTGTATTCTGGGAGTCACAGGTTTGAATTAAGACAATCTAGTATAAGCCTCATTAATGCCTGGCCATTCTGACAAGGGCAAGGAATACCTAAGAACCACCTACCTCTGTCTCAGTTCCCTGGTTCATTAAACATTCACCATAGGTAACTGAAATGCTGTCCTTGGGAGGATTTATTTGAATTAGTCTTTTACATGCAAAGGATATTGTAGGAGATAACTTCCCACATGTTAAAAGCATCCGATTTTGCTGGCAGGAATATGAACATCTGTTGTGAGTAAAGAAAAAGTTTCATGCAAATTACACAGTCAAAGAAGAGAAGGGATGTTCAAGTTGAGAAACCAGTGACATTTCTTGTAACTGTACTATGAGTCAGCACGTTTTTAATCTTCTTGATAATATATGGAAATGTAGTGAGGTGATAGGGAGCAGTGTTCATTTGACGTATGCATTATTTTATTTTCTTGTGGGTGTGTGTGTGTGTGAGAGAGAGTGTGACTTCATGGCATCGATATTTCTGTTTTTAAACGAGGATACAGTAAATCGTAGCCTGTGGAAGGCTGACTGGAACCAACATACCCGTAGCTTTAGAAAGCAGTTTCCGCCCAACGAAGAGTGCAAGAGCGATGGAACCCCGTGTTCCTGGAAGTTTGCACATCAGAGTAAACAAACTTGAAAACCCCTCTTCATAGCAAATTCGCCCAGCCTTGTTCCATTTTCTCTTAACAAAACACACCGCAAAAGCTCTCACAAGCTGCTTTGATGAAGCCACATGTATTTCCCCCTTCACAATTTACAGGAAGTTACTCTTAAAAGAAAGTGATTCTGGTGTTTACTGCCTCTGTTAAAGGGACAGAGCTCCTTTTTGTCTCTGATAACGTTTGAGTGAAATACAGAATCAATTTACAGTGTAGCAAGGTATGTGACTAAGAACAAAGCAATAACCTGCTCTCCGGTTAGAGCAAAATTTATGCCCTTCTCTGTGGTGACTGCAAGCTGCAGATTACCACGTACTGATAGTATATGTAGAAAGAAATTCCTTAAGTCTGAAGAGAAGGTGGTACATCTTAAAAAGAGTGGGAGAGAAAAACTTCCTGTGGAAGGGTAAGAAGATTGTTTATGAAGTAGTTTCAGGAAGAATATAAATTTTAATTTTTCCTGTTCTTACCTCTGCCTTTTTCCCAAGTGGACTGAGTGCATCTGTTAACCAGAAGTCGTATTACTATAAGGCAGACTTTGAATTCTTCATTATGTGTTGCCTTTAAAGAACGACATAGTATCTTCCTGTTCTTTTTCTGAAAACATATGCCTATGGCTCTGAGAGCGGTGTTTCAGCCAACCTCTTCACAGATAAGAGGGTTCCCTCTCCCCTCCTTTGGCAAGGCTGAACATGTTTATCAAGAGGAAAAGTGACTCCTCAGTAGACTGTCAAATTCTGGCTTCCGTCCCGGTGTTCACTTTGTTATGGCAGGTGAAGTTCACCTTTGCCCCACCCAGCGCTTCCACCAAAAGGCAAGGTTCCAAGTATTCATATGAACAAGTGTTACTTCTGGACTCAGAGGCTTGGGGGTGGAGGATGTTTGCATAGTTTAAGCCTTGGGCGGGGGTGTAGGAAATGGCAAGTACAGAGGCCATAGAAAAAATTGAGAGACTCGGTTTGACGTATTCAGTCGGGTTAGTCTTCTACCCAGTGACTCAAAGCATTAAAAATCAGCATAATCAGAACTCAAGTTAGTAAGCATCACACGTTTGCCATTCGCTGCTGTAGCAAAAGAAGAACTCTGGTGGTTTGATTGGTCTGAGGCAGCTAGCTCCTTAAATGAAATTTTGTGTTTCATTCTTCTGTTATTTTTCCCACATGAAAAGCTGATAAAAAACTGAAATGGAAAGGTAACTGACAAAGTGTGCCTTACCTGTTTCCGCCCTTGTTTCTGCTGATTCAAGACTACTCTGGCCAGACTGATTTGCTTCTTTTTCTCACTAGGTGATAGGGGACCAGAAATCACACAGGATGCTTGCTCTGTAGAGGTGCGGGGGGCTGATTTTCTTCAACCCGTCTGTCTTTTCTTTTGGACAGATCTATTCCAGAGGGGAGCTTCACCACTTCATCGATGGCTTTAATGAGGAGAAGAGCAACTGGATGCGCTATGTGAATCCGGCACACTCTGCCCGGGAGCAAAGCCTGGCTGCGTGTCAGAACGGGATGAACATCTACTTCTATACCATTAAGCCCATTCCCGCCAACCAGGAGCTTCTTGTGTGGTATTGTCGGGACTTTGCAGAGAGGCTTCACTACCCTTATCCTGGAGAGCTGACAGTGATGAATCTCAGTAAGTGGCTTATAGAACAAAAAAATAATAAATGCCAGTCATGTCAGTTCTGCCCCTATGAGCTAATAACATGTTGTTTAATTATATGGCTTCACCTGTTGGGCTAAGTAGGTGGCTTAAACTAGGCACTAAGAAGAAGGGGGAAAATTTTAGTGCCTGTTTCCTAGTATAGAACTTGATGATTTAAAAAACATTAAGAGCTACTTTGAGTGTTTAATTCAGAAAGTGAAGAAGAAATATATGTCCAATTCTAATCTACCTAAAAGAAGGGGCCAGGTAGGAGTGAAATAGAGAGTGGGCCTGACACTGTTTGCAAGTACAGCCCCCCTTACCTGTGGTGTTTGTTGGTGCTTCAAGTGTGCACTGACATCTTGTAGAGATGCGCACTTGGTTGTTAAGTTATGGTCTGATGTGGAACGTGGGAGACTGGTTCTAGAAAACTCGCAGCAGTAATTTTTCATATATTATTCTAAATGAATGCCAAGATTTTCTATATCTTAGCTTCCTTCCTTTATCCCCTGATTGGCTATCATAGTAGCCACTTATCACTTTATCTTAACAAATTCTCAGTTCCTTAAGTTTATAAGCTTTTACTTTTTTATTCGGTTGAAGTTGCTGTCCTTACCTCTCTGCAAAGAGCTACTTCATTTTAGTCACCCTCAGGTCACCTCTGCGAATGACTGAAGAATTACCGTAAAATCCCGACCTGTGGCAACTGTGGCTGTGTGTTCTCAGTTACACTACTAAATAACAAAACACTCTTTTAATTTTTAAAGTAAAGTTTTAAACCTTTGGGTTTAAAAGTTTTAGCACCTAAATGCTGACATTTTTGTAGCTTTTGGTTTTGAAATCATTTCAAACTGAAGGAGAAGTGCAAGAAGAGTACATAAAATTCCCAGATACCCTTTACTCAGATTCGTTCATTGGTTTTCCTGTTTTCTTTATCGGAAGGCTAAAGTGTTTTAGTTAACACTTCTATCTTTGAGACTTTTGGAATGAACGTTAATAATAATATAAGTTACAATTTTGACTTCAACTGGAGGACCAGTTAACAAACCAGTCATTTATTTTAGGGGTAATTCAGCTCTATAGCTATTTAGTGCTCGTCCCACAGTGTCTGCCTGATCCATACTTGTAGTTTTCTGAAAAATGAGGACTGTAAAAAATTAAAGATCTCCCCTGCATGATGACCTTTCAGATTTGTATGTGTGGTCTGCACACACATGCATGCAGACACAGGTGTACACAGTGCACCCATGAGCTGCATGAGGAAGGCTTAGCATGTTTGGAAATAAACTGGCTTCCAACATGAGCAGGAGGGGTGTAACCAGGTCCTAGCCAATCTTTTGCCTCATCTCCCTGCACTGCTCCCAAGAATCTGTCATGTCCCTGGTGCCCAGCATCCCAAGAGCCATTCAGCTATTTCACCACCCGTGTGTGCTGGGCAGTGCTCGGGGCCTGGTGGTAAAGGACAACCAACATTCCAGCAGGCATCTCAGGAGGAGATATGCTGCTTCTCCCAACCTCCTCGGCTGGGCAGGTCACTTCCTCCTGAGGGTCTCCTTACAGTCCTTGAGCTTCATTCATGGATTCAGAGAAAGACTCTGAATTCCTTTTTGAAACAGTAACTCCGTTTGAGGTGATGCACCCCAGTGACTGTGCATCAACCACAAAAAAGCTTTTTTGGGTACATCCCTCAGTCTCTGCCAATCAAAGAAAGATTTTAATGGCCCTGCATTTTTATTGAGCTTCACACAATGAAAAGCTTTGCACAGTGTTTTAAGATTCAAGCACTTATCCTTTGTGTTCAGAAGCAACATCCAAGTATACTATAAAATGACACCTTTCTTCCCTCAAACGTCGCTTTTTGTTTATGCAGATGTTTTTTCTAAATTTCCAAGTACCCTTCCATTGTCCAGTAATCATAGTAAAGGATGAGGGTTTACAATACCAGTCACATTAAGCCAAGACTCCTACTGCCACTTGTGAAACTAGTTGTCTTAGGTGTGGTAACTGATGATTGAGACTCTGATCAGGAAAATTTCCACTATTTCATCAGGCCTAACAGATAGATTGTGTCGGCAAATGAGTTGTGTTAGGTTTCCATGCTTCAAGCACAGGAAAGGTCTGTGCCAGAATCTCCGTGAGGGCTTTCAGTGCCGGTGACGGTTCCGCCAGTAGAGTGTTGAGAGATTAGAAGCAAACTGAGGCAAAGAAAAATAAGTAGCCAGAAATCACGAATGGGCATTTTTTAAAAACAAAAGGGGTCGGGATTATTAACTCCTACCCCTCCCAAGGTTTTTTTTGGTATTTTTTTTCTATCTACCTAACTAACCCATCTAGAAAACAGTTGACCAAATTATAGACTTCTAAACGTTAATCTGCTTTCTCAGTTTCAGTTGAAAACAGACTTTGTTTTGCCTACTGCAGAACTTCTAGGTTCTTTCTTGTAGTCGTGAGGGTTCTTATTATAGATCGAAAATGTGAGTCGGCATAATTAAGCCACTCAGAGCCTTCAGAAGCAATTCACTCTTGAAATGACTCTGTCCGCCTACAGCCATTTAAGATTTAAGAACAAAAACAGATCCTGATTTTCTTTTTCATGTTAACTCAAGCTGCTGCTGAGTGGGAGAGTCAGAAATGACACCAGCTCCACTGATTACTCAGCTGCTCAAGGGTGACTTTTTAAATGTGCCTTCACGGGGACCGCGTGATTTCTCCCTCAGAACGTCTCAGGAGGGGCCCGCGCCTCCCTCTGCACGTCGTGCTGGAGACAGATGTAAATTTGTTGGTGTAAAGGCATAAGAGACTGTAGACATTCTCTGTGGATTTACTTTGTGCCGGGTGCTGGGCTAAGTATTTTGCGTAGAAAATGAGGAATTCCAGCTTTCTGGTTTGTTGGCCCAATCATTACTTTGTTTCAGTGCAATCACCGAATTATTAGAGCGCTTAGTAAGAACATCTAACTAAATAGGAGGGGCGATGCTATGGACGGACTTAAACTTCTTGCTTACAGCTTTGATATGTTGAATTTTAGAACTGAGGAAGTATGGAAGCTGCTGGAAAAATTAAGAGACTTAGATGGAATTTGCCGCGTACAGATGGCAGAAAGTTATGATGGTGAAGCGTCTGTGTTTTCAGTTTATTAGGGTAACATCTTTCTTTTTTAAATGGGGGCCTATGCGGATGCCTCTGAATCATTCTTTCTCAGCCTCCACAGAATTCCTTCCTGCGAAATAGACGTCTTGCCTATCAGTTTTCCAACTTGGTTGTCTCTCTTCCTTTACCATTTCAGCTTTAAAAAACAAAAGTGACAATTTGAACTTCCTGCCTGCTGGGCCTCACTGAAAGACTGATATTGGCCTGATAAGGGGATATTTATTTTGGTTTAGTGGCTTCAGAAATCCTTCTCCCTCAACAAGCTTTCCATCACTGCCCCCATCAGCTTCTTCCCTGATAGTGTCTCCGCATGTTTATTCTGGGGCTGCTGGCTCACCCGGGAGTGACTGATAACAGCCAGCAGTAGATAACATTCTCCAAGGGGCTCTCCAACTGGAATCGAATCCCTCCAGCCTGTCAGCCTAGAGAATGGATTTGAAGAGCTCAGAATCGGGAGCCCCACAGAGTTCATTTCTAGACCTATTGCATATCAAGTCTGGAGTTCTTTCTCAGTTGAATCAAACAGGGATATTTTTTTTAAAGACGACAAATGATACTTTTCCAGAGGCTTCAGCCTCATCCCCTGGAACCTTTCCTCCTCCAGTGCCGAGGCCGTCCTGCCTCTCCTGGTGTCTGCACAGGCAGCAGTGGCTGCTGCCTTCCGCCTGCTCCTGCTGGGGCAGGTGTTCCTGTCCAAGCGATCGCTCTCCATAAACCTGAGCGCCGGCTAAGCAGCATCTGTTTTACTTTTGATTTCCAAGGAAGGCTGAGCAGGGAGTTTTTGGTTTTCCCTCCTCCGACTGGTGTTTTCCTGGAGGCATCGTTTGTTCTGTATGTTTGGAGGGGTAGGGCTGGTGACGGCCCGGAGAGTCGGGAAGTGTCCTAGTTGCCGCTGTTCCTGAATAGTGTGTTTACCAAGTCATAATATGCCGTCTTTTGGAACAAATGCTTTCATCTTAGCTGCCTGTTTTCTTTGGTGCTCTAAGTAATTGAACTGGCTCGAGAAGGGCCTGCTGTGGTTTGGCAGAGAGACTGGGTCATGCCTTGTGATTCCAAGGACAGCATTGCTGGGAGCCTGGTTAGACCAGCAAAGCCTTGATGAAATACTTGTGTTGTCAGCAGATCGAGGGAAAGGGGCGACATCTACGTGTCTAATCTCTCTACTAGGCACGCGCAGTTTAAACAGGGGTTTATCAAATTCGCACTGAACAGGAATGAAGGCAAAACTTGATGACTGCTTATTACTTGAAATGAGTCTTAATCTTTCACATCTAGTTTGCAGGGTGTGCTGATTTCCTCAGAACGACATCTTTTAAGCTATGACACCCCCACCCCAGTATTTTTCCGTCCCATTTTGATGGAAGCCGTCCTCTTCTAGCTTGAACAGCACTTTTCCATCACACGGTTTTTTTTGCTAGTGGAAACAGAATAATCCAAACGGTGCTGTTCGCTCGGCCAACGCTGCCAGTGCTCCGTTTTGCTGAGAAGGAAATGGAGCAGTTGTGAGCGAGTGGCCCCGAGCCCTCCAGAGTGAGAGGGCGTTGAGAAAGCAGGTGTCTCTCCCTCGTGGCCAGCTGGTGCTCAAGGCTTTCTCAAGAGCTTTGGCAATTTCACTTCAGTTCTCTGTATCCCTCTGAGTAATCGTTCTTTCTTCTTTATCTCAGCACAAACACAGAGCCATCCAAAGCAGCAGAGCACTGAGAAGAATGTCCCCAAGTACAGCGTGAAAGAAATCCTAAAACTGGACTCCAACCCCTCCAAAGGAAGGGACTTCTATTGTTCGAACATTTCACCCCTCACTTCAGAAAAAGACGCTGACAACTTCAGGAAAAACGGGAGCCCCGACATGCCCTTCTACCCTCGGGTCGTGTACCCAATCCGGGCCCCTCTACCAGAAGACTTTTTGAAAGCGTCCCTGGCCTATGGGATGGAGAGGCCGACGTACATCACTCACTCCCCGCTTCCCTCCTCCACAACGCCCAGTCCCTCGGCAAGAAGCAGCCCCGACCAAAGCCTCAAAAGCGCCAGCCCTCACAGCAGCCCAGGGAACACCGTGTCGCCTCTGGCTCCCGGCTCTCAAGAACACCGAGACTCTTACCCCTACTTGAACGCGCCCTATGGCACCGAAGGTCTGGGTTCTTACCCTGGATACGCGCCTCCCCACCACCTCCCACCAGCCTTCATCCCCTCCTACAATGCTCACTACCCCAAGTTCCTCTTACCCCCCTACGGCATGAATTGTAACAGCCTGAGCACCGTGGGCAGCATCAACGGCATCAACAACTTCGGCCTCTTCCCCCGCTTGTACCCCGTCTACAGTAACTTCTTCGGTGGGGGCAACCTGCCGCACCCCACGCTCAACCCGGCCACTCTCCCGAGCTCGCTGCCCTCGGAAGGATCGCGCAGGCTGCTTCAGCCCGAACACCCCCGAGACGTGCTGGTCCCAGCACCCCACAGTGCCTTCTCCCTCACCAGGGCTGCCGCCAGTATGAAGGACAAGGTGTGCAGCCCCACCAGCGGGTCTCCCACCGCGGGCACGGCTGCCACAGCAGAACACGTGGTGCAGCCCAAAGCTACCTCAGCAGTGACGGCAGCCCCCGGCAGCGACGAAGCCATGAGTCTCATAAAGAACAAGAGGAACATGACTGGCTACAAGACACTGCCCTACCCCCTGAAGAAGCAGAATGGCAAGATTAAGTATGAATGCAACGTTTGCTCCAAGACTTTCGGCCAGCTCTCAAATCTGAAGGTAAGCCTCGAAGCAGAGCAGTGTGCCTGTCTGCTAGTGTCTTTCCCTGTGCGTGCGCACGCGCCTCCGTCCGTGTTCAGCCCACTTTCCACAGGCGATGAATTTCATTTTCAATAGCGTGAGATCCGGGCCGGGACTAGTTGTGTGGGTTTGACTTTGCTTTTGCCTCTTCTGGCTGCGTGGCTTTGGACAAGTTACTTCCCCTCTCCTGAGTTTCTTCTGAGTAATAAGAACATGGGGTTTGGGCTGGAAGATCAGTTGAAAGTCCCTGCTGGCCTGTGACTTTTGTTTCTGTAGTGCAAACAAAACAAAGTGTTCTGAAAACCTCAGGGCTTTATTTGTTCTGTTTAAAGCCTTTATCTTGATGCTTTCCTTAAGTCTCTGCATCATAAACGCCTGCGTCCTCGAGCAGAAATATTAGGTCTTCCCGACAACTGAGAGCAGAGCTAACACGTGCGGCTTCTTCCCAGGTCCACCTCAGAGTGCACAGTGGAGAACGGCCTTTCAAATGTCAGACTTGCAACAAAGGCTTTACTCAGCTCGCCCACCTGCAGAAACACTACCTGGTACACACGGGAGAAAAGCCACACGAATGCCAGGTGGGCAGTATTCGGGGGCAGCCCTTCTGGCCTTTGTAGGAAATGTCTGAGGTCCTGCGGCCCGGAGATGAGCCAGCACGAGGATTCTGCCGGGCCGCGGGCCGATAGCCCTGTGCCTGCTGTAAGTCGAGATGCTGACACAGCCGGCTCCAGTGGGCGGGAGACGGCAGGGGAAACAAACACCACCTCGTGGGCAGTGTGGCCACATCGCCTTGTTTGCTTAATGCCACACCATAGGTGCCACAGGGAGGCCTCTCGCCTCCCAGGTTGCTGGGCGTCGGCTTGTAAGCTTGCCCTTCCCACTGGCGGCTCTTAATCATCTGGTCTCCCCCTCTCCCTTCTCTGCCCCCTTCTCCACACGGCAGGTTTGCCACAAGCGATTCAGCAGCACCAGCAACCTCAAGACCCACCTGCGACTCCACTCCGGGGAGAAGCCTTACCAGTGCAAGGTGTGCCCTGCCAAGTTCACCCAGTTTGTGCACCTGAAACTCCACAAGCGCCTACACACCCGGGAGCGGCCCCACAAGTGCGCCCATTGCCACAAGAGCTACATCCATCTCTGCAGCCTCAAGGTCCACCTGAAGGGGAACTGTCCCGTGGCCCCCACCACGGGGCTGCCTTTGGAGGACCTGACCCGAATCAACGAAGAAATCGAGAAGTTTGACATCAGTGACAATGCCGACCGGCTCGAGGACGTGGAGGACAGCATGGATGTGACCTCTGTGGTAGAGAAGGAAATTCTGGCCGTGGTCAGGAAGGAGAAAGAAGAAACTGGCCTGAAAGTGTCTTTGCAAAGAAACCTGGGGAATGGACTCCTCTCAGGGTGCAACCTGTACGAGTCGTCCGACCCGTCCCTCATGAAGTTGCCTCGCAGCAACCCACTACCTCTGGGGCCTGTCAAGGTCAAGCAAGAAACAGTCGAACCCGTGGATCCTTAAGATTTTCAGAAAGCAACAAATGTTTTGTTTTTGTTTCTTAACTTAAGACTTAGTGAGTCAGGGCGCCAGTAGCAAATCACTTGTACATAAACCCAGTTCCGCAGAGCTCTCCTGGCGGCAGGTGGCTTGCCTGCATCTCTGGAATTAACGAAGGAACTCCAAAGTTACTGAAATCTCAGGGCATAAATGAGGCAAAGACAATATATATACATATTATATATACTTATTTACACCCTATCTATATATTTGAACCTGTGTTGTGAATATGTTTGCATAGCCTTCCCATTGCTAAGACTATTGCCTAGCCATAATTATTTTTTCAATGATACTCCTTCATAATTTATTATACAATTTATCATTCAAAAAGCAATAATTAAATACGTTTACAATGACTGGAAACAATTCCTTGTAATTTGAGTATACCTGTTATATTTCTGTCTCATGGCCATGCTTTGTAGACAATTTCTGCACATTTGTTTAAGTACCTAAGATTCAGTAAACAAATATGTTACTTCGGTCAACCTCCTTCCTCTGCGATCATGGTTTGAAAATGAGGTTTTGGTGTTGCCAAAGGTATGCAGTAGATGTGTTAATTCATAGGATCATGCCATCTGAACAGCATTTGTATAACTTGGGGTATGTGTGCAGAATTGCCCAGTAATAACATCAAGAGAATAAAAAGAAAGGGAAGCATGTATGTTTTTGTAGATAGTTCAGTTTTCTTCCTCCCAGCAACAGATTTACTAGAAAGGTCACAAGGCTTTGCCAACTGTCCCCCTTTCCAAAAAACCAGGGTCACCCCGCCCCCGAAGTCATGTTACCATTCAGAGTGGCCATGTGACTTTTGCATCCCACCTTATTATCTGAAAATGTGAAGAAGACAAAATGCCATATTTAAAACCACTGCAAACCCTTCTGAAGGCACAGTGCGTGTGGGGGGTCTGGAGGCTTGGGTCTGGGTCATGTTTTCATTGTTGGGGTTTTATTGTTATGTCAAAATTGCACAAACGTGGTGCTCTACCAGGAAGGATTTGAGGTAGAAAGGCTCAGGCCACATTTTAAAACCAAAAACCAAAAATAAAAACGGGTATTCTCGTTGTCTTGGGGTAAAAGCGGGTAATGAGCATTCCTATCCCCAGCACATCAATTGTATTCTTTCTGTAAAACTCAGCTTGTCCTCAGTATTTGTGTTTTTACATTTTATGGTTAATTTAATTGAAGATGAAAGGGCATTGCAAAGTCGTCCGACAACAATTACCTCATTGAATGTGTCCAGTGGAGCAGGAAATGATGCCTTATCTCATGATTTGCTACTCTAGACAGAACGAAGCGTGCTCCAGAAAGGCAGAACCAGTGCCCTTCTGGCTTTCACTCTGCTCGGCCCAAAGGTTACATGTCAGCATTCAAGATGTAGCGAAGAATCGTGTATATTTATAAATCTATTTATACCACTGTACCATGTGTATATATAATATATTTATAACCACTTAAATTGTGAACCAAACCGTGTAAAAAAAAAAAACCCTACTTTTCCTAAGGGCAAAAAAAAAAAAAAAAAGAAAAAACAACCCTTTCTGAAACTTTGTTTAACACTCGAAGACCTCACGATCATATTGATGAGCTTGGGCACCCCTAACTCTTGTAAGAGACCCCAAAACCTTGGTGCAAAGGTGGGGATTGCATAACCACCAGGGAGAAAGAGAGACACTGTTCTTCTCACTGTTAGGGATGATCTAAAATGGCTTTACTATTGTTTTGCCACATTATGATTATGCGGTTACACTGAAGTCATGGAAATAAAAATTCATTACTGCCCCTTTACCATGTAAACGTTTTCTCTCCTTCTCACCCTCCTTCCTAAGCAGTTGCTGTATCACTAAGCAATCTGGTTCATATGTATTCAACATTTTATTCATGGCAACTAATGTCAACCTGCAGAAGAGAAAAACAAATTCGGGATAATCTAGGGAAACCTAAGAGCCTTATTGATCTGTTCCCGTAAGTAGCAAAACTGACAATTTTTTATGTAGCAATGTCTGACGAACACAGCCCTTAATTGTGAGTAAACCAAAGCGTCATCACACTGACAGTGCCACCAAGTCCTTTCTGTTCCCAGCCCCTCATTTGTTCGCTTCCCCCGCTCTGTGATCTCATACGTAGGACTCTTAGCTAGGCCTGCTCAGCGGCTCGAGACTTCCCGCCTCTCTGCTCCGCCTGGCTTTCCCTCCCAGGCCTCTTACATGTGAAATGTTGAGCCCACAATCAACAGTGGTTTTATTTGTTTTCCTCAAAAAGTTAAAACTGACCAAAGTGATGGGCTTTTTTTCTTTGCTAGAACGACAGACTATCTTGTGTTTACATATGGTTTACGTTGTTATTTATGTGCAAATTGTCAAAATGTAAATTAAATATAAATGTTCATGCTTTACCAATGCTTGTCTCGTGTCTTGAGTGAGGGGCCAGTGAGCGACATCTTCACCATACTAAAAGGCGGCTCCAGAACCGATTTTGAACATGATCTTTCTCCTGTCCCCTCCACCCCGTAGCCACGGTCCCCTCCACCAGGGACAGCACAGGGGAGTGATCTGAAGAGTCCATCTGTTCTCTCTCCCTTAACTCAGCAGCGTAAGGTTTTTCTTTAATTGTGAGCTATAAAAGTGTTCTCTCTGGAAAGCATCGCGAACATTAGCCAGTAAGTAGGGGGAGACTTGTTTACTTTTACTGGACTTTTTTGTTTTACTCTGTTGATGTGCACGGCAAGATGGGGAGGTAAGGCAGGCTTGGATTAATTCCAGAAAGGCCTTCCTAGCCCTGTGCCAGTGTGTGTGTGTGTGTGTGTGTGTGTGTGTGTGTGTGCACGCGCGCGCGGGCGCGCACATGCGCGCATAGACCCAGCCCACTTACAGGCAGGGGGCCCTGGGGAGTTGTCAGGGGACACTTTGCCCACTGGTGACATCACTTTTGCTTCAGTAGTGAGCACTGAGCAGGCCACAGAAGGTAAGGTGTTCTGTGCCTCTGCAGAGTCTTCCTGCCCTACAGCCTACCGTATTTTTTTTCTTCACAACTTAACTTGAGAGGTAAGTTTGCCACTTGTGCATTTAAATTCAGGAAAGCTTCTGTTTTACCAGAAGCTGGGCATCGTTAGTGTGAAGCCCAGGGGTCACAGCAGTGTGGCCATGTGGCCCCAAGGGTCATGGTGGGAGGGGATCTAACTTATACACGGATGCCCTAGAAATGAACCTGTTTCCAGGTACAAAACAAAGTGAGTCTCACTTGATAGATGTGAATAGGAGATGCTTCTAGAAAAGTGTTAGTGTCCTCAGTAAAAACAAAAAATCTAAAAGCCCTTTGCAAATGGTTTTCATGCTTGCCACGTCATGCATTACTCAGTTCATGGTTCCATGTGCATGCTAACGGCGTGCTCAGAAAATAATGCTCCTCTTACATGTGCACACTCGGAACTGCCCAATTTTTTAATGTTTCTTCTTTAGATTTACTTAAACATCTGTGCCAAGAACTTGAAATGCTGCCAACACGTAACTGCGGAGTTAAGAAAACCAGAACCCTGTTGTCATAAATGTGCCAAATGGTGCTGGTTGAACTACTAAATTCTACAAAACTATTGTGGTAATAATTTTTCAAAACAAAGACCAATAAGATCCAGAGAGTAACAGTTACTGTCATAAATCATAGTTCTTTACTTGGCAAAGTATGTCTTTTTTTCCTTGAGAGTTACAGACCTTGGGAACACATGAGGACTTGGCTGTTTAATGAAACGTTACATGAAAAGGTAACAGTCGCCGGGACTACACGTCTGCCCGGTTGGCATCCACACAGTTGGATCGAGGCTTCATGCAGCTGTTTGTAAAAGGGCAAAACCAAAAATGAAGAAATCATCTTTTTCTGAATCCTTAAAATAAAAGCTCTGTTAAAAAAGGATGCGTTCAATTCTCCACTGTAACGGAATGTATAGAATATAGTTCCACGGGAGTTTATGGGCACATTTCTAGATTTTTTTGGGGGGGCGGTGATTAGGAAACCAATTTAGAACCTGTTCATTATTTAATCATGTGTGTGTGTGTGTGTGTGTGTGTGTGTGCCCTTTTAAAACAAGAGATAATAGGAAAAGGCCAGAGCAGAGAAATGAAAGTAATGTAAAACCAGGCCTATAGGGTAATCTAGTCTAGAAAGGAAGGCTACACCACAGTGGATGACGATAAAAACAATGAATGAATAGCACAGAAGTGCCGTAGAATGTGATCATTGAACCGTTCAGAAGACACTTTCCTTTAGGAGACTGTAGAGTTCTTTGTCCGTAACAGGTCCATTATCATCTTCTGGCCAGAAGAAATCCGATTATTCTGAACACTGGCCACCTCTTTGGAGCCCACATGTGGACACATAGCAATGGGAAAAAGGTGTTCCAGGACCGAGGGATGAGCCTTCCATCGTCCTCTTTCAAGCGAGTCCTCCGAACGTCCAGTTCCATTTGCTCGAAGTCCTGCTGAGGGCTGCTCGATACATGAGGCACGATTTTAATCTCAATGCAGCCTTAATCGTGTAGTTTAGTCCCCCCCCAAAAAAAAGAAACCAACTTAGCAAGATTTCAAAAAGTTATTTTTAACCTGATTTATGCAACTACTCTCCATGCCCGGCTTCACTATAAACTAACAAATCCTCCCTGACTTCACTCTTTCTTCCAGATTTCAAAGTAATGAACCTAAGTTGCCAGGCACACATTTCCTGCTCTTTGAATTTCAGACAGAGCTTTTAGTAGCATAAATGTGAATGTAGTCACCTTGTAGTTTTCTCCTACCCCAACAAGAAAGCAAAGAAGTGATAGATTAAATGCCAAAGAGTGATTTTGGTAAGAAATTCTGCAGTGCGTTAACCAAAGCGGGTTGTTCTCATAGAGTTGTGGCAAAACTTCCCATCTAAGTATCTGGTGGATTCACCTGTGGGTGATGGCAACCAGCTGTCCTACGTTGCTGGTGAGAGGCAGAGCAAAGGAAATGAAATGGAACCATAGCAGAAGGGACTTCAGTTTAAGTTACAACGACTAGCACTGACCTTTAGGGTTTGTAACACAACAGGCTCCTTTCCATGGCAGGGAGGGAGTATGGTTTCATTCTTGGGAAGCCTTAGAGAGCAGTCAGGTTGTTCGGGAGCATGCGCTGTGCAAGATATTCTGGCAAGCCCTTCTTAGGTCTATGATTCAATGATTTCTATAACTTACAAATGATCGTGCACCTGGGGACAAGATAGATACAAGGGTATGGTAGAGAGGGTTCCTTCATGTTTCTGAGGCCTCCAAGAAATGATATATATGGCTATATTGTGTGTGTGCACGTGGAACATATGAGCTCTGTCCAGAAGGCATCCAGCCATGTACTATGAAAAATAGAGACATTCATTGAGGAACATAAAAGATACAAGAAACATTGTACATAGGACAATGATGCCTCAGGCCCCTTCAAAGTAGGTACCTTAGGACCCCACAGAGTTCTCCCAATCACCATCACCTCCCCCATTGTATTTCCCTGAATTTCACTGATGGTCTGACATCTCTTACCTTTCAAAGGTAATTTTAATTTTGGGAAAAGCCAGAAGTCACAGGGTGCCAAATCTGGGCTGTAGGGAGACTAAGTCACCCTGGTGATTTGATGTTTGGCCAAAAAACTCTGCATGAGATGTGATGCATGAGTGGGCCCATTGTCATGATGAAGCCCCCAAGCACCAGTTGCCCATAGCTGCAGCCTTCTGAATCACCTGAATAGTTTCTGTGGAGGAATGTTGGAGCTTAATGTGAAATTTGATGCAGATGTTTTGCTCTACCTGCTCAGTTTTGAATGCAACAGCCACACAGTACACATGCTCACTCAATGGTGCCTACCGCCCCCACTGACCAGTACGGTGTAGTCAATCACTGTTTATGCGTGCACACTCCGGTCCACTCTCCTTGGCTGCCAGGTCACATCAATGTCATGCAGACTGTTCTCATCATACTAACAATGGCTGGATTTTTTCTGGACAGACCTCATGTATATGAAAGGCAGATCTAGAGAGCTTGTCTAATTCTGAGGAAGAATCCATGATACCGTGAAATGAACTGTGCTGTATATTTCATAAAATATGTTTAACTATATTCCAGACAACTGCATGCTCTCGAGAAAGTCCTGACACTTCCCTGGGCCTCAGTTTCCTGATCCATAAAATAAAGCAGTCATTCCTAGGTTGTCTTCCTGCTCTTTCGGAAGTATTACATCTCTCCAGAAGCTAAGATCCCATCGTTTTCTTTTATTTCCTTTGGGCTTGTTTTTCTTGGAACTCTGAGGTTGCTCTGGGCAGGTATTTGTAATTTAGAGAGCAGATGTCAGAGAAAATAGAAATGAGGAACAGGACTGCATGGAAAGAACTATTGTGGCTTCTTTTGGCACAAGAGGTTGGGTTCACAAATGTCCTGCTGGTTTGTGAGAACCATGGACCTGCCCCAGGAATTAACATGCTCATCTGAAAGGAATCAAGATTCTTTAATGGAAATAATGGGTTGTGCTGAAGTCAAGCTCTGCTAGAGCTCTGCATGAATTCTAAGATATTTAGTTTAGTGGGTTCTGGTTTTTACGTTTTTTTTAAGCAAAGGCATACTTGTAGGAAGACTGGGGAAAATATAAGGTGGTAATTACACACAGAAAGGGGAGGGGGGCAAAATTACTGGTAGCTGCAGAAGAGGATGAGAACCCAACAGAGAGAACCCGAGAAGATGTGGAAAGGAAACAAAACGGTTAGCGAAGCAATCGAGGCCTCGATACTGTTTTAACGGTTCAAGGTTTAAAAAAGGGAATAAAGAAAAATGAAGCAGAGAGAGGGAGGAGGAGAGAGGGAAAGGTTAAACCAAGACAGAAACTGTGAGTAGATAGATGTGAAAGGGGCTGAAAATAAGTGAAAAGTGAAAAATTGCTTTATGAATAAACCGTTAAAAAATAGTGAGTGAGAAAGCAATTGTGCTTCCAGTTATTACTGAATCACAAGCTCGTGGAAGCCAGAGGCTGACCTGAGCAGCAACTCCATGCTTAACCTACATTGCGGCAGCTGGTGCAGGGCCGTTCCCGTGGGCGGGCACCGTTTTCTACTTGAGTGTCAGTTTCATTGTGATTACCCTCCTCACGGACCCGTGTGGGCCATTTTGCTGCCTGGCACACAAAAACCGTGACTTGGCCATTTCTCCAACCTGCTGGCACTACAAGGCAGGGGACATCCTCCTGAGGACATACAAGAAAGACACTGACAAACCCAGGAGTGAGGGCCAGGGGAAGATGAGCAACCCTTCTGAGGAAAGGAGAAGCGGGGAATTAATGAGGCCTGAAGCCCCGGCCTGTCTCTGCCTTTTTCTGAAATTGAGAACGTGATTTCATGCTCAGTGCTCCTTGTCATTCTTGGTGGTGTGTTCCCACGGGGGCACAGGGTCTTCTGTGCCATGAGCTGACCGAGCACCCTTCTTGGGGTTGCTTCTGGGCTCAGGGCTAGCAAATGATATGCCAATCACGGCAGCACTGCCCCCTCCCCATGCACACTTGAGGAAGCCCTGGGAGCGCTGGGAAGTGAATCAGTTCTATCAGTGTGACCTCGCCCGCCAGCCTCCAGGAAGAGGAGTGAGGTACGGAAGTGCCCGGGCACCTATCAGAAGCAGATCAAGCATCAGGAAGAACGGCTGGTGCAAATGGTACCAGCTATTTCCAAAGAGGCAGGGTGGCTCCCCTTTTCATTCCAAGTATAAAACGTACTTCAGTTTTGGAACTGCTGGTATGCACCTAATTTTTGATGGTCTGCTTCAACAGAAAGGAGGTAGGAAATGGGTGATCACCAGTTCCAAGATCATTAGCGTGGGAGTGCTTTGTGGGTCGACACTCGCCCTCCCTGAGCACACCCTTGTCTCTGGCAGACTCCAGGGAGGCAGGCGGCCCACCAAGAGAACATGGCCCAAGTGGCCCGTGAAGCAGCTAACCCCCATGCATATGGCTGGCTGTACAAAGAATGAGGTTCGATTTTAATGCATCTGTTTCATTTTTAATAACCAGGGTGAGACCGTAGTTCTATACATCTGGCCAATGGACTGAGTTTTTCCTCAAAACACATCCTGGTATCTACTGTTGCTGTTCCTGCAAAAGGTGCCTGGCCTTGTGCCAGTGGAAGGTTTAAGGCAGTGTGCTTTCCTCCTTGAGTTTTTTTCATGAAGGAGGTAGGCAGGGCTGGGCATTGAGTAGCTCCCTCCTAGAAATGGGAATATAAAGCACAGACAGTGAGGAGAGCTGCCCAGATGCCCAAGCCACCCGAAGAGCCCCTGCTGGACCTGAGCTCCCTGAACTCCCTGACTCTGCTTCCTACGTGAGCAGGTCAGACAATGCTGCTGTCGCCAGGGCAGGGCCCGCAGGAGTCTCTGATGTTGTTTGTACTTCAGGCAGGCTTGCCAAAACAGCAGAGTTTTATAGCATTAAATTACTGTCTTTGCGGGTCAGGAGCTTGACTCTTAACTAGTTCTGCAGACATTTCAGGAAAGAAAGAAGGAGAGCAGGTAGTCTTGGAGGACTGTGGTCTACTCCGGCCCATTACTCTGAATCCACCCCACTTAGAACTCCACACAAACTTCCCGGCCTCTGAGGCCGAGCTGCTTCCAGATAACCCTTTATTGAAAGATTTTTATCACTCTGGGGGGGTGGCCAGTTCCTCCTCAAAGTGCCAGATTGAGTGCTGTTGTGTGGGTTAACAAAAGGGTGGGTGTCAGGCTTCAGTGGTTCTGTGTCAGCCTCGGGTCAACAGTGTCCCAGAAAGGAAACCGAGGCATAGAGATAACCGCCCCCCTGCCACCCTGTCAGAACAAGCCTCAGAGGCCCAGCAGCTGCAGCTGAAGGGCACAGCAATCCTAAGAAAGGAGGCATTGGGCAACGGCAAAAAAATTCAGATGCTATTTTAGATAAAGTGTCTTTAAGTTCATTCCACTTTAAAGCACGGGGAGTCTGTGTTTCCTACAAAGGAAAGGAAAGATATAAATGGAAACATTTTCTGCTTCAAGTACACATTTAAAGAATAAAGCTTTGCTACTTCTGAGTTTAAGAAGATGTGTTCTCTGGTTTAGACACAGCCCAGGTACAGTGCAGCAGTGTCCCTGGGGGCAGAGACGAGAGTTGAGGACGAGCCGTCTGCTCCACCTTTGGTTGCAGGGCGATGTAATCCCAAAAGGCACGGTTCCTCTAAGAATTACCTGAGGACTTTCAGTATGCCCACCTGCTACACAGCTTTTGCAACCAACAGAAACCCTGCACGATTTATAGTCGGATTGCCTCAAATTGGTAGTTTTTGTCTTCTCTGGTTTTGAACTACACGTGGATTCCAGACTGAAACTTACATTATCTGAAGCAAACCATTCAGCCCATCTTAGATAGGTTACAGCTGTTTCAATCCTCCCTCCAACGTTAGTGTGATAGTATAATATATTATCGTTCATCTATATAAAGCCTGAAGAATTATATGCTTTTAAGAGAATTGGTAAAAAAAAAAAAAAAGGAAGAAAGAAATCTTTTAAAACTAGCTGTGTAACTTAGAGACGAGAGAAGTGTCTCAGATGAAGCTCCAAGTCTTGTTGGCACTGGAGAAACGAGAGTTTGAAAGTGGGAGGTGTAGATGAGCCTGTGCTCGTAGGCACTCTCGACCCTGGCTCTCCTTGAAGGGTACTAGGACCATTGGGCATGTGGGGGGCTTCTCCAAAAGAGAGGCATCTGTTTCTGCAAGACCAAAAAAAAAAAAGGGCTGAGGGTGCACAGACTTCCTTCCGTACTTGGGTTTTTCTCCCTTCTAAGGGGTGTTTGAAAGTTTTTCCTGTGCTTCTAACTGAGCAGAAACCACATCACGTCTTTTGTCATCGTCTTTGCTCACCACTGGAGACCCTGGTGGTTAGAGAGGGAAAGTCCCTTTTGATGGTGCCTGTGGGGGTAGAAGGTGTTGGGGGCCTGGCAGGGGGTGGTGGGAGAGGGAGGGGAGACATCATTAAGGTTTCCCTTCTGGCCTAGACAGTGCACCCACCCTGGCCAGGCGCTGACATCCTCAGAGCAGCAAAGTGCTTCATTTTATGCTCCTGATCCTTTTGAGGCAGTGGGAGAAGAAGTCATCAGACAAAGGAAAGAACTCGTACTTCAACACCTGTGTTTCTGGGAAGCCCGAAGAGTGACCACCACAGTCACCTCCGCGTAGCCCGGGACTAGCTTGTGCCTGACTCGCCGGGACCCGTTCCCATGGGGCAGAAGGGCGAGGGGCGGGCTTGGGGCACAGCGCACTCCGTCTGAGCAGCTCGGGGGCAGTCTCTGAAGACACGTTTCTACACTTTTCTTTTTTCACCGTGATTTTTTAAACACAACAAAACTGACCCTATCCTAACCATTTTGAAGCATGAAGTCAACTCTACGGAGTGGCACTGACTGTAGGCACACCGTTGGGCCGCAGATCTCTGGAACATTTGCATCTTGCAGAGCTGCAAGTCTGTACCCAGTGAGCAACTCCTCTTCTCCTGTTGCCCCCTCAGCCTCCATGTAGTGCCATTTCTTCATCCTGCCACTAACCCTGGGCGCTTTTCTTTGGTTGAACCTATAGACCTAATTTCCATACCAAGGCCTGTTTCGAGTTCACGCACCAGCTGACCTGTTTGGGGAGCAGCTCAGACTCACTGTTCCATGAATATTCATCACGTGCTGTGCTCTGGTTTACAAACGCCTGTCCTCAGCACGCCAGCTGGGCTTCAGCAGTTTATGGAGCTGTTATTTGCACCACCAAACCAGTGAGGAATGAAAATAACAATCAACTCCTTGAATGTTTACAAGCCTCCTGGCCTGTTGCACATGTAATTTAGAGCTGCCATTTTGTCTCCTCTCTCTCTCAGTGGAATGGAATGTCCTCTCCAGCAACTCAGTGACTGGAGGACTATGGGGAGGAGAAGGCCCTTCACCTCCAATTTTCTAATGGAGCGTGAGCTGCAATCATCTTTGGTGGCAGGCTGTTTGGATCGTGTTGCCCCGCGACACTTCCTCATACGAGTCAGCCCTAAACAAATCCTCCCTGTGGGCTGTCCCCCGAGCAGGGGGCAGGTAGTACTCTCTCCCAATGAGCGCAGTTTGTCATTCCCTGAAAATAGAGTCGTCCCTCCAGTCCGTCCAGTTTCCACCCCCAGCTGGTGTGGGGACAGGAGGAAGGCCGGCCTTTCCTCCTCTCAAAGCCACATTCCAGAGGGCGTGGTTCTTCTGCAAGTCACCGACCAGCCGGCACTGGGAGGGCGGGCGGTGCCTCGTGCTTGCAGCCACCCTTCCAGTGTTGTTGTTACACAACAGTCATGAATTCTGGAATGTCTCTGGTCATTTACAGCGTGACTGTGTCTCTCCATAAATGACACTGTCAAGCTTCAAGGCCCAGAAGGAGATTGCCTTGTTTTTCAAGAGACCATGGTCTCCCACCCAGAACAAAGCCTCCGGCCTTTTACAATGCACTTCTTACACAACGCGCTTCTTACACGGAGACTGCTGAGAGAAGAGAAGTTCAAGAGGAAGAACACACAGGAGCAGCTTCTGGAGCACATGCCAAGCATCATGCAGACTCTGTCAAACACACTGAACAATTTGACCAGACTGCTTACGGATAAGCTTTCTAGAAATTAGCTGGGCCCTTCTTAGAGCGACCTTCCATCTCCTCTCACTCTTACCTTGACTTTTTCCTCCTTTGGTTCATTTCCTTCGTGAGCTTAACGAAGAGAATGACAGATAAAAGTCCAAAGAACAGATGATTCATGAGTCATGTCTATTTTTGCTCATTTAAAATGGCATTATTCCAGTAGAAGAAACAGAAAGTAAAAATCTACCTTGCATGCTGATTCGGGTGCTTCTGTAATACACTCAAAATTATGAAAAGAATGCCTCCCATTTAATTTCTACTGTATAAGCAAGTTACTGTCCCAGCGTTTTCTCCTATTATCCTCACAAATGCCCTTTGAGGTAAGTTCTATCACCCCATTTTGCACCCCAGAAAACAGAGGTCCCGAGAGAGCAAATGAATTAGATGATGCAGGGGAAGCACCTAAACCCGGAGCACATAGGAAGTCCTCCAGAACGGTACCTCTTCTTAAGTAACGTGCTTAATGTCGCCCAGTCAGTGACCCTGACTGGGACCTTCCCAAACCTTGTCTGGTAACTTCCCTCTCCACACCAGCATAGCAGCCTCAGTCCACGAAATACAAGAGCTGTTCTAACGACACTGTGGGAGCCCTGCTTTATTAAGTATTAACTGTAAAATGAGAGAGCTTGCTGCAGGTTCGCTGAATGTAACTCACACAGCCTTGCAGTCTCTCGACCCATTTCCCCCTAGTGGGAAGAATGCTGGGAAAGTTCTCTCTACTGTTCTTCTTACCTTGAACTCCTCTTATCAGATTGTCTGATCCAACGTATGAGTGCAGAGATTTGTGTGCTTGGGGCCGGCGCAGGGAAGTATGTCTCAAATTGTGGAGTTTTTTTTCATCTTAATAGAAAAGGATAAAATTAGCATTTTTATTTATGTATTCGCTCATTTGTTCATTCAACATGTCCTGGCTGCCTATCATACTTCAAACATTGGGCCAGGCTGGGGGCAAGGCTCGGGTATTAATAAGACCAAGACCCTGATTTCAAAGAGTTATTTGTGCAGAGAGAGCTGTGTACAATTTGATTTATGTTATTGGCCTCTTTTAAAGAAATTACTTCTATTATGTTCTGCTAAGACAGATCAAGCTGAATTAGAAACACTAATACCTAACTTGCATTTTGTAGCACTTAATTTTACGGGTATTTTGGTTTTTTTCTGCATATAATTTACCTTTGGCTCAAAAAGATTATTTAGTTAAGAGCAGTGTACATTCGGACTATATTTGGATCTAGACGTATAACAGAGAAGTCCATGTTCACTTTTACATTTGTTTTATTAGCTAGAACACAATATCAACAAAACACATTGTTCAGTATGGTTATGCCTGCAAGGAAAATTTCTTATTTTTTTTATAGATCAGTGATAATTTAGGAGTAGGTGGTTGATTCCTTGAATTAGGACTACAGAATCATTTCTGTCTAGATCTTCAGAAATGTGAATTTCTGGGTAAGATTATAATAAACAAAAAGAACTCAAGTGTTTTTTAGCCTTATGTAAAACACTCTATGCTAAGACGTCCTAGGTTTTACCTTTAACCATCCAAGTATCACATATGGATCCACACCTGGCTGGTGTGGCTCAGTGGATTGGATGCCTGCCTGCAACCCAAAGGGTCGCTGGTGTGATTCCTAGTCATGGCTCGTGCCCTGGTTCTGGGCTCGGGGCTCTTGTTGGGGGTGTGCAAGAGGCAATCCATATATGTATCTCTCATATCTATTTTAGATGTTTCTAAACAGATGTTTCTCTCCCTTTCTTTTTCCCTCCCTTCCCCTCTCTCTACAAATAAATAAACAAAATAAAACCTTTAAAAAAATCATGCCAGGCCATTATTTCATTTCAAGAGAACGCAGCCCCAGAACAGCAGCAGTAATGGTGGGGGTGGGGGTGTCGTGAGATGGAGAGAGCACTCTGCTGGGTGTCGGGCAGCGGCAGGGGACAGGTGATCCAGAGGCCTGGCGTTGCTCCCGGTTTAGCCGGTTGAGTGACTTCAGCAGGAGGTGTAACCTCTCTAGGTCTGTTTCCACATCTGCAGAATGCAGCAGTTAAACCAGATGACCTCTATGTCCATTTCTACCAATCAATGAATGTAAAAGCTTGCTGCTCACTTAACAAAGCTGTATGATTAACTTAGAAGGTCTTGCTGAAGCCTCGGCCAGTGGCGCTCCCTTCTAGCCTCCCTACCCAGCACATGTTTTAGTCAGGGTGGCGAAGGAAAACAGGGCGGCCTTGCTCTGCAGCTCTTGGCTCAGAGCTTTGGGAGGTATTGATGACTCAGCATGTGGCTCTGCCCCCCAAGGACCAAGGATGCAGGGGCTCGGGTGAGCCTTGTTACGAGGGAGCTGCCAGCACTTTAGGGCGAGGCCGGAACGTGAAATGTGGACCATTTAAAACCACTCGGATTCCAAGACTCTTTGCTCAAGCTTAGGAGTGTCAACCTCCATCCCTTCATCAACTGCCACCTTGGATAATTATGCTCCTCAAATTATCCTTGCATGTCAGTGCTCTGTGGCATCCGCACTTCCCATTCCCTGGTGTTGTGTAGTTTACTTGTTGTCTTCCAGCCCACAAACCCCATGACGAGCCTTTTATTTGTTGGGGGTAGAGATAAGCGTGAAATGGCATATTCTTCCTAGACCCAAAGGGTCTGCTCTTTCAGATCACTAAAGAGAAGAGAGAGAAAGAGCAAGGAAAACAAGCAATCCAACACTCTTCCCCATTTGAGGACAAGTGGAATGAACTACCTCAAAAACACTGGTGTAGATACTAGAGTCGCTGTAGGTAGGCAGGGGTCTTGGAAAATTTGGAAAGCTTTTGTAAAGGTTAACACAGCACTTATTTGTGTGGAAAACTCTTGTTTTTAGGGGGTAGTGAGTTGTGCAACTGCAAAGCTATATAATCTTTGAGCTATGAGATGTCGACATAATTGTTTTGAGATCAGCCAATCAGACCACACATTTTGCACTTCCAGGTTATAATGAGTGCTCATTAAACATCATGATAACAACGCCCTCCTTGTTTGCTAACAATGGGGCATGCTCTTCGTGTATCACTGGTGACAGCTGATACAGCGCAGCTGAAGTCATCCACTTTTTTCCTGGTTTGTTCCAGAGCCGTCATAGGGGCAGAGAACATATTTTTCTCCTCTTGATTTTTTTCTCCTCCCTCTCCTCCTTCTCCTTTATTATCATCCTCTAGACTGCACTAGATTTCCTCAGGAGGGAGAATGTCTTCTTACTGGCCAGTCAGGCACTTTGGGCGACGCCAAACTTTTCCAGGTCACTGGGACACCGTTGCGTGAACTGGAGTCAACACTTAACAAGTGGAATTCCAAGAGCTGGAGACATCTGTTTGCCTCCCAAGATGACCAATATTTTCTGAGGAGCTGTTTACTCACCTTGCAGAGGTAGCCCATGGGGTTATCTCTTCTATGTGCACATGTAAACAGAAAAATAGCCTACTTTCAGAACAGATTCTAAACACCTGCTTTTAGTTTCATCTTTTTCATTGTATTGGTGTTTCTGATGACTGCCTGGTACCCTGTGATTTTAGGGAAGTCATTTAACTTTTGAATTACTTTTTTTCTAAAGTACGATCGGTATAATTAGGATCTTTCATTCATTCATCTGATATTTATGAAACCCAAATGATGTTCATTTTGTGTTGCTGGAGTCACAGGACAGCACAATATCTGCTCCCGTTCTCAAGACGCTTCAATTTTATTGAAAAGATAGACATTTATACATGAAAATAAAGCTAACAGCAATGATGGTCCATGATGATACAAAAAAGACAACGTTATGCATATGAGGATATTCACTGCAGCATCACTTGTTATAACAACATTCTGGAAACCATCTAAAAGACTATTCATAGGGGATTGAGGAAACACATTACGATCATATATATAGCAGGATACCACACGGAAAATTAAAAAACGGATGGGGTGGCTGTACATGCCCTGAGAGCTGGAAGAGTTGGAGGAGAGCTGGAGGAGCTCCAAAGCATGGCCTTAAGGGAATAAAGCAAGCGTATACTGTGCTACCATTTATGAAAAGAAAAGGTAGAAATATGTATGCAAAGTCTCACATGCGCATTGAATATCTTTGAACAGATACACAAGAATCTGGAAAAAGTGAATGTCTTTAGGGAAGAGATAGAAGGCTAAAGAATGGGGTAGGAGGAAGACTTACTTAACCTTTAATATTCTCTAGTCTCCTTTGAATTTTGGACCAGGTACATATATTATCAAAATTTTAAATAAATATAATATTTAAGACATGCCCTAATCCTCTGGTCAGCTCTCCACAGTGATGGTTGGTAAACATTACATGAGAGAAAATAGAGAATTTTTTCATAGAGGTCTGATACGTGGAGAGAGTTCTCTGCAAGAGGTTTTGAAATAGTTCTACTGTTCTGTCCCTTTCGAGTCGGTTCCAGTCTGATGCTTCTGACACATGGAGTGAGGTAAAAGGAGTTTGTATAACCTCGCACTACCTTGGGCTTGGTGTTTCGGTCACTGTTTCAACCCGAGAATTCAAAAGCCACGGGACAGCACTGAGGGAGGGGATTTGGAGAACACAGGAGAGCAAGTCAGAAGTACTGGGGGCAGAAGATTCTTCATTCCCTGAGAACGCTTGCTGACTCTGTCACACTCCTGGGTGTCCTCTGTCACAAGGATCCATGTGGCCAACAAGGGCACTGGCAGTCCTGGCTCTTGTCATAAAGTAGGTTAGGTTTTTTGGTTCTAAGTTCTTCCTGGTACGTTCCCAGAGGGTATGAGAACTCATCAAGTCCTTGTTACAATCAGTGACAGCTCTTCCTAGACTAGTAGAATCTCAGCAGTAGGAAGGACTCTAGAAAGTATCCTCAATAACCTCACCTTACCATCAGGCCACGGGCAAAAATGACCCACCCACAGTCACATCAGGCATCACGCACGAAGCTGGGACTCCACCCTAGGCCTTCTGAGTCCAGTGCCCTCTTTTATGACACTACCCTAGTCATTATTGTCCTGGGTGTTCAGTAGGGGCAACGCTAGGCTGGGACTGCTAGCGATTCCTTCAAAAATGACTGAACACTGAGGGCAAAGTGAACAAGCTGGGCTCTGGGCTTCCCTAAGTCCGGGCTGCTGAGGCAGGTTTCGGTACGGGAGGGGGCTCCCTCCTCCTGGGGAGAGAAGGTGGGCGATCACACAGACCTCCCGGCAAACAGGCAGGAGCAGTGCTCTTCAGGATACCTAACCCCACCCCATCGCCACCATAGATCAGGCCCAACCTAGGAGTGTTAGCGTAAAAAACTCCACCCCCAAATATGTCTTACACCAATTTTTATCAATGATGGGTTATGTAGAACCTACAGTCTCGGATCTGGAAACCACACTTCAGAACTAAAGCAGTAGGGGAAACAGACAGCGTTTGTCTCTTTCCTGCAGGAAAAAAGTAAAACCTCAGTAATTATCCTAACCTTAAAAAAATATGAGAGCCGAATGACCTCCTTGTTTCCATACCATTTCTCTTTTTCGCTGCGTACGTGAGTTCCCTTTGTCTACAGGATCAAGTTAAGTCTCTGGGAAACAGAGTTCACTGGGTCAGGCTGGCAAAGGAGGTCATCTCTGCTGGCGCTGCCTCTCACCCAGCAGACCAGTCTCCACTCTGTAGCTCTGACGCCTTTGACTTTCCATTTCCTAAAATGAATTTCTTCTTTTATAATGCTTCGGAAAATGGACTCTGGACTTACAGTTTATGAGCACGAGAACCAGCTTATCTCTGTCTGGGCCATGAATCACTGCCTCTTCCCACCCATTTCCACAGACACCTGAGTTAATTTAGTCTCATCTAATTCCTCCTGCTGTTTTCAGTGGAACATCCGCCACCCAGGCAGCATGAGTCAAAATGGGCCATCCCCTCGTGCGACTGCTTCACGAATTAAAGTATTTGTTTGGAGCTGAATGTTTACAATGGAAACCACCAACCATCTTTGTTTTCTCGTGTTTTGACATCCCAGAAACTGCGCAGTGGGGAGAGCACCTCTCTGCTCCTATAGAGAAGACACTTTTCTTGACTATCGTTTGGATTTCATTGGAAGCTTTGCAAGTCCTCCCCTAGGTCCAGTGTCCCAGACCTTGAGGAATAAAAAAGTGTTGGAACATAAGCTAGTCTTCATTCTCCGTTTCCAGCCACAGCTCCAGAGTTCTGCTTGTCTGTCTTTGGAAATGACTCAACTAACAGAGTGGGGAGAAAAACTGAGCGAGTAAATTATGCCACATCTTCAGGCTTTGTCCATTCAGGGATCGAATCGGAACTGCACTTCCTTGCAGATGAGTTTGTGTTTCATGAGATCATACAATTAAAGAGGTCTGCCGAGCTCACGGTTCGCCAGCCCCTGGCCCTGGCCTGAGCGTGATGACGCTCCTTTCTGGCTCCTCTCTCCAGGACTTCCTTACGGACAAGGCACCCCAGAAGGGGCAGTGGGTTCTCACCGCTGCATCTGTCACCTTTGGAGTGCTTTCCCTGTCAGTTCATCCGCATAACTATCGTCACCATCCTCTCACTCTCTCTTTGTCTTTTCTACATTTATATTTGCCAGACACGAGCAGACCATCGAGTTGCCACCAGCTTTTACATTATAGTTCTGTTTTGGGTAATGGTCATTCTATGTGTAGACACAAATAGTCACCAAATACCCCCATGGCTTCTTTCCTTCTCCGTTTTCACTTTTCTCTCTCTCTCTTTTTCCCTTTCCCTGAAGCAGAAAATAGGTGGGAGAAGGGAGGGTCCTCTTATTCTGATCCTGAACCAAATCTTCAGGCCTGGCTCATTCTCCTCCCTGCCTAAAAATAAGAGTTAGCATTTACCAAATACTTTATCAATACCAACTCACAGAACACCCAGCAGTGGTGTGCTCACCCCCATTTTGCCATGCAGGTGGTCTGGCTCTCAATTCTGTGTGGGTCTGCCTCTCACTATCTGTGTGCAGCCTGGTCACTTCTCAGCCACTTTAAACACACACACACACACACACACACACACACACACACACATTTAAATTCAAACAAAATTCATCTGATGTGATTTGGATCTGTGAATATTAATTCCCTTTAATAAGCTGACATAGAGCTCAAAATATAGCACAGGAATGGAATACTTACCAAAACCATGTAAGTTATTTTGATGAAGATCTTACCCATTCAGAATACTGGCCTCTATCCACCAGAAAGGGTTCCATAAAAGTTTAGACCTAAAACTCAATTCTTGGCTTATTGGTGAAGCCCCTCATTCAGAGTCATTTCAATTTTATTTACTCTATTTACATCACTCAAAAAGGACCAGGGATCTTCTTTCCTATCCACAGAAGTCTAGAGACAACAAATCAAAAGGCAGAGCCAGAAGAAAAGATGCCAGAAACCATCCCAGAGTGGGGGACAGGGAGCTGGTAGCTGGACAAAAGGGAGAAGAGCTTTCCATGGGTGTAAATGCAAGACCAGTCAGTGCAGGAGACGGCAGCCCCGTCCACGGCTTCCCTGGCATCAAGCAAGACAGTAACTAGTTCATCATCGTGTCCCCAAGTCACCGAGACAAGGCCAGGATCAACTGTAACAAGATGAAGAAGTTCAGGATTTTCCAAGGAATTCCTATAAATAACAGTTGAAGTTTTATTGCCTGAAGGATATCAGTAGCACCAACATAGCAGAGATGACTCATTCCCCAAGATTTCTAGATGGCCAAGTTTTACTTTGTGTATTGACATTCAAGTTATCCCAGAGATAAATCATACTGTCACTATTAAACCAGTTTCTGCTAACCATACTTTTATATTGTCCAGTGACAAGTTCTCAGGTTATGACACATCAATTAGCCGTCACTTCATGAACCTCTAGCACACGACAACCTTTTCAGGAGACCTTGACTTTCTGAATGTACAGGTTTCATGAACGATTCTGGCAAGAGCAGGAGTCAGCCTAGCACTGTGGTTATTTTGCATACACAATGACTCTCAGAATGTTTTGGGGGGGCCTGGACTGTGTACAAAGATCCCTCCCTTTTGCATAATGACACCTTACTTCCTGGACTATAAAAATATGATTTTACTAAAAAGGAAGAAACTGGATTTGTAGCATATTTTTCTGTAACGATTTAGTTAACTTAAGTCCCCATGTTCAAAATGAACCGGTCAGCTATGAGCTGACTAAATTAAATGATATGTATCAAAAATCAACAGAATCACTTAATGCACTCTTTCAATTCACACACAATCAAAATCTCGACATAATCCCCACTGCTAGTTTTTGGTTAAAGAGCATTTTAAAACTTTCTGTTATGGAAATTTTGAAACATGCACAAAAGTAGAGACAATATGTATAACGAACCTTCACATACCCATCTTTCAGCTTCCACTACATGACTATTTTGTCCATTTCAAATAGCACGCCTTAGTGTGTCCACACGAAACTCCTGCTTTAATTTTCCAGCAGGCTGGACATGTTTGGGGCTGGCCTCCCTCAGAGCAGTGCAGCCCGGCATCCAGCCATGAGGTGTGATTGGAAAGCTGTCAAGGGCTGCCTACTTACATTCTGAGGTTCAATAATGGAAGAACATCTCTGATGGATTGGTGTAGGCCTGACTAAGGCCAGCTGTTAAAGAAGGATCCTGGAATTCCACCCTATGCCCACCGTACCCTCCGTCATAAAATCTCCCATGAGGGAGGAAAAGGAAGATAAAGGGAGACTTTGCTTGGGGTGGCAGTGCACGGTGCAGTGTGCAGATGGTGTTTTGTTGAGTTGTATGCTTGAAACCGTATGGTTTTTCGAAACAATGTCACTCCATAAATTCTATTAAAAAGCTCACCATGAGTACGGAGGAGTCTGAGCCAGTGACCCAGACTTGGGTCTGTCTTATTTGAGGAAAAATGGGTCTATATAGAACCTGTAACTCCAGGGGGAGTGACAGTGTATGTTTGTGTGTGTTTGTGTGAGTGTATGTGGGTGTGTATGTGTCTCTGTGTGCTTTGTGTGTCTGTGTCTGTGTATGTGAGAGAGAGAAAGAGAAATATCAATGTGTGAGAGAAACATCGACTGGTTGCCTCTCACATGCACCCAACTGGGGACCTGGCCTGCAAATCAGGCATGTGCCCTGACTGGGAATCGAACCAGCAACCTTCCGGTTTGTGGGACGACGCCCAATCCACTGAGACACACTAGTCAGTGCAGAGGACACCTTTTAAAATGAAGGGGACTGCAAGCAGCAACAACACATCCCAACAGCTCTGCATCAAGTAAGAAAACCAGAGCATTTGGACAAAGGAAGCATCTTGGTTCTTAAAATTATCACAGGAAAAGAGAGATTTATTGGCAGGATGGTGGCTCAAGTCTTACTAATTTAAATGTTAAAAGATCTGTAATCATTTTGTAGCTCAAACTGGTAAAGCAGAACATAATGGTCACAAATATATAAAAAGAAAAGAGATTTTAGGGAAGTTTATTCATATCTTAATTATTATATCTACAGTATAAGTTTGTGGTAAATTTTTATTTTCTTCCCTGTTCTTTTTTAAGCTCACCTTTTCTACAATAAAAATACGTTCTTTTCTGTTTAAGAAATATAGGACAAGAGGAGCTTTATTTTTAAGATTTTATTTATTTAATTTTAAAGAGGAGAAGGGAGGAAGAAAGAGAGGAAGAGAAACGTCCATGTGAGAAACCTTGATTGGTTGCCTCTTGCTCACGCCCCAGCCGGGTATCGAACCCGCAAACCAGATATGTGCTCTGACTAGATATCAAACTGACAACCTCTTGGTTTGTGGAACGCTGCCCTGCCAACTGAGCCACAGCAATCAGAGCAGGAGCTTTCCTTTTTAATCCAAGTGTCCTGCTATAGTGGAGTCTACTTCTTTTCTCATGGCAGCTACACCCTCTTCTCTCTCTCCAGGTCCACACCACGGGTGTGCCCCCACTAGAGAGGGCACTCACTACCAACACTCATCTTTAACAACTCTAGAAAGTGTGGGGTGATGGCAGGGTGGGCAGCTTTGGTGGCAGACAGTAAGTTTGGGGGAGCAGGGAATGCAAGACACCATGTCCAGGGCAAGACTGACAATGAGGGGAGCAAGAGGTGGGAATTGAGGGCAGAGTTGGGGCTGGTCACACTCCACAGCGGCTCTCAGACGGTTTGCACGAGCACCCCGTGCAGAGCTTAGACAGAGTGCAGACTCCGGGGGCTCACCCCAGTCCTGCTTGGGAAGATTTGGGGTGAGCCACAGGAATGCTCAGGTGATTCTAACCTGAAAGTAGCCTGTGGCCCTCGCTTTAAAAACTGCTGCACACGGTGAGTCCACATAAAGAAGAAAACACAAGTTATGATTTCATAAGATCATGTTCACTTCCACTGGTGAAACACCTCACAGCAGCTAGCAAGAAACCCACTCCTTCTGGTTCCACAGAAACTTCTTGTGAACTTGGATGGTGTAATACGTCTCGATGGGTGATGGCGTCACATCGATTCTGGCTCTACATGCTCCTGGGCTGACAACCTGAGGGCGGGACACCGTGACTCTGACGCCTGTCACCCCGGCTACATGCTCACCATCAGGACACCTTCCTGGTGGGGTTGGAGCCACGCAGAGGGAAGGAGTTGTCGTTTCCTCTTAGTGCTCTCCCTTTGCCGAAGGGTCTTGCAGGAAGATGTAAAATACGTTTTTTCAACCTGTTGCTCCGCGATCGAAGTGTACAGAGCACACCACCTCTACTGCGCTGGGTAAAATTCACAGGAAGGGTGCTGCCACGGAACGCCTTGCACAAGGCCTGGCCACGGGACCGCAGTCCACGCCCAGACTCTCTCCCGCCACTCAGCCAGGCATTTCTGAGGCCCAGACTATGGCACGGACGCATAAACCACTGACTACAGGGCTTGGAGGGGCCCACCCACTTCTGATATTGGGTCATCAATGACCTCTGCCTAGAATCCCCTGAGCACCCGCCACCACCTTCGTCCTCCTGGGAGGTAAAGATACAGCTCTCATTAAGGAGCGTCCACTCCAGGTGAAGAGCAGAGTCTTAAGGAAAACAAGCTTATATACTTCTCCAGCCCCCTGTACTTCTCCTTCAAAGCAGCTTCCAAGAGCACAATTGTTTGTGCAGTTATTTTCTCACTGGACAGTAGACCCCAGGGGGTCCAGATGGTGGATGAGAAAGAACCGGGGGCCAGAGTGCTGAGGGCCTGGAGTCCTGTAGAGTTTGGGACTTACCCTGGAGATAACAAACTCACTGAATGTTTCTGAGCAAGGGAGTCACATGCGGCCTCCCTCCTCCCAGGAAGATGAACAGGCAGTGAGGCTCATGGACAGAAGGACAGCCTGCAGACGGTGGCCAGTGGGTGGCTCCTCCAGGAGGGAAGCCTTGACCTGGACCCCTGCCTGCTGCTCCTCAGAACCGTCATAGCATTCTGAGCCACACGGGGGGTGTGCAGCCACTTCTGCCCTGGGAGAGATAACACTCCCAGGGCTGTTTTTGATACTCCAGAGAAGGTTGCATAGATACATTTATAGGAATGTTTATATTCATACGTGCGTTCCGATGCACATCCACCACCACCTGGAAGTGCATTCCCTCCCACGAACTCTCTCAGGACCTCAGGGTGCCCGTTGGTCCCTAGAAGGGCTCATTTTCCAAACCCGCACTCCGGTGCCAAGTTCATGGGGGCACATTTCCATCTGGCGGAATATCTGCTGACTCTGGCTCCATAGATGATTGTGATGGCTATTACAAATACCGGGTCTAACAATAGCCGCAGTAACAAACACGTTCGTTGGGGTCCACTGCGTTGATAACAATAACACAGCCTATAACACAATCTACTCAGGTAATTAGGAAGAATATTTTCCCCCCTAAATCCCGTCTTCACTGTGTGCGTGGGAATCACCACTTGAAGGCTCAGCCTCCAGACCACGTTCTGGAGTGATTTCAGAAAGGCTCAGCAGTGGTATTGGGGGCCGGGGGCCCTGGGAAGTCACGGCGGTCATCTCACCCTAGACCGGTGCTGTCCAATAGGAATACAAGCAAGATGCACGTGTAATTTTAAATTTTCTAGTAGCCACACTAAAAAAAAAAAAAAAAAAAGTAAAATAAAACAGGTGAAGTAATTTTAATACTTTACTTAACCTAATGTATCCAAAATGTCATCTTACCATATAATCAACATAAAAGTGATTAAGAAAATATTTGAGATTGTTTTGTTGTTTACTTGTACGCCTCAGAAAACTGGTATATATTACACGCATACAGCCCATTTCTCTTCGAACCAGCCACACGGCCAGTGTGGCTACAGGCTGCCACTAGTGGACAGTGCAGGTCACACTCTCTGGGAACAAGCTGGTGTGTCCCTCCGCTGGGACTGCGGCACACCAGCCGTGCTTTCTGGCACTAACCACAGGAATTTAGTACTGGGAAGAAAAATCAGGGGAAATGCCCTGCACGTGCCCCTCCTTGCGCCAGCTGAGCAGAATAGACTCTCTTTGAGTAGAGAAGGGTCAGCGATGAAAACGTGTTGGGACAGAGGGAGGAAAGAGGAGGGGTGAAAGCCCTTCGTGGGCTCAGGGAGTTTGCGAATCTCAGTCATGCCAGCAGGACCCTGGGCAGTCAGGGATGAGGGTGGCAGGCCCAGGCAGGCCCAGGGGAGGAAGAGGAAGTGAGACAGGGAGGGATTACCGACTCCAGAGGCCTCCTTAGGGATGATCCCGTCTACCTTGGGCTCATGGAGCTTGCCAAGGAAGGAAGGAAGCCACCAGCCGCGCCATGGACAGACTCACAGGAGGGATAAAAGGAATGCCACTGAACCACCCCAGGGGCTTCCTTAAACTCGAAGGCTCAGGCAAAGCCAGGCAACCAGGGGGGACAAGGCCTGTGGTAGGTTGGGGTGGGAGGCAGGCGGGGGGATTCTAGCCTCCCCTCCAGCTCCCATAAATAAAATTTGAAACGACACATTGTCCAACAATCCAAATGATACCAGGTGATTCTAAGTGATTCAGTGCCACAGAGGTGTATAACAGAGAGTGGCTGCCGGATTCCCCTGTCTCTGTATCACTGAAATGAGTCAGCCCCGAGACTCTGAGTAACGCGGGGCCGGGCGCCGCACACGGGCCGCTGTTTCCTAAACAGAACTGGGACCTTTCCCAATTCTGGCAGGTTTAGCCTGGGATTCGAGGCAGGTAAAAGTGCTGCATCATGCACCACAACCACAAGATTTGCCTCCTGCTGCTGGGGAGGAATTTCCCTGCCAAAGGCCACGAGTGTGAAATGACGCTTTAGAATCGGGCCTTTAAAAAAGAAGGTAGAGCTCGAGGGTCACGAGGTATTGACCCCAGGGAAAGAGGGACTTCAGGCCTATAAACGGTCAAGAGGACGCACCATGCATGACTGCCCCCACCCCCACCCCCGTGCCAGTGGGCCATGGGCCCTTTTGAATAGTCGATCCATTTAGAGAGCTGCCTGTTTTCTGGCTAATTTCTACAGAAATGACACAATTCTAGGCTTTGAGCTTGTAAAACAGCCATGTGACTAACTGCCAAGGAGACTCGAGACAATCTCGCAGAGCCGGGGGTCCCACCCAGAGGCCCTCCCGGGTGGTGTCAGCCGTGTACCCACTCCAGGCCAGATTGCATAGAAGCCACACACATGGTAAACAAACAGGAGGGAAATGTGTTCCTCCTGGGCCTGCCCCACTCACTTCTCTCCCACAGAGGAAACAGCCCACTCCCGGAGTTCAAAGCTTCCTGACAGCTCCGGAGGGAGCGGGGACAATGTGTGTCGGCTTAGTGGGCTCCCTCGACTCCAGTTCTGAAAGCCCGCATCGCTCCTGAGCGACAGTGAAAATGAAGTCTGCAGCTGACAACAAAGAAGCAGGCCAGAGGAAGTCTAGCTCCAGGGAGCCTGGCCGAGCCAACAATTATCTCTTAGGACATGGCATGCGTTATGGTGATGGCTTCATTGCTGGTTATTACCTTCTATTAAAAAGCATCTTGAGTAAGATGTTTGTGGGGGCATCTCATTCACGCCTCAGGAATCTACTCTCAAATTTTTAGTGAAGTGTTGTTTTTCCTGGACATATTATTATTTTTGTTCTTGTTGTGGTTGTGATTATGTTACCTGCTAGTTGACAAGGAGCTCTTTTTATTAGCCATTGCTCACAACCCCATTGCTCTGAGGTACACAGTATGGGGTGATGCCCATTCAGGACACAGAGAGGTCAGGCACCCCGGAAAGGTCTCTCCTGGCAAGGGCTCCTCCCCTAGACTAGGGTGCTAACATTTCGCCAGGGTCAGGGATGCCAGAGGCAGTCATCCCGTCCCCTTCCAAGGCCCCCTGGCCAGGACCAGTCTTGGGAACTGTGAGCAAATGAAGAAAAAGAGTGGTGTCAGCTCCACCCCAGGGTCCAGGCCTGTTCCCTTGCCCTGGGTCAAGCTGGTGCATGGGTCCCTGGTGCTCTTGGTATGAGTGACCTGCCTCGCAGCGAGGCGGACATGATGGTCTGGACTGGCTGCATCCCAGAATGAAGAGTCAGAGTCGGAAGTACAAATGTACCTGAATTTGCTCTCCAACTAAACACTGTGAACCATTGCCACGTGGCTCTCCCGCCAGCACCTCACTCAACAAGTCTGTCAGCGAGTGTTATCTTTACTCCTAAGCCAAAGCTGAGCATCTGCTGAATTCTGCCAGTGACATCTCTCAGTCACCCAGGAGAAAAAAAAAAACTTAAAAATTTTTTTAAATAAAAAATCACATGCTTATTGAAAAATAAAAGTCAGAAGCTTATAAAGTAACAAATAAAAATGTGCTCCCCCACCCCTACTCTCCATCCCACTCCTCAGATGTAACACTGTTAGTCTTGGTTGGTGTGGCTCAGTGGACTGGGTGCTGGCCTGAGAACTGAAAGGTCACTGGTTCAATTCCCAGTCAGGGTACATGCCTGGGTTGCAGGCCAGGTCCCCAGCTGGAGGCATGCAAGAGGCAACCAATCAATGTATCTCTTGCACATTAATGTTTCTCTCCCTCTCTTTCTCCCTCCCTTGTCCTCTGTCTAAAAATAAATAAGTAAAATCTTTTTAAAAAAGGAGTGATAGTTAGCAGACTGGTGTGTAACATTCTAGACTTTTCTCTGCAACCAAGACATATTTTCTTTTGTTGCGATTATTATCTTTGACCCTACCCTTGCCTTCCTTCTAATATACAATTAGTTATCAACTCCCACTAATTTTTTACATTTGTCTGATCTTTCCATCCCAATTCCCACTTCCTTGCACTTAAAATATCAGTGCTCCATAGTGAAATGGGCAAGGGCTTTGAAAGTGCATGGCTTACCTTCTTTGCATCTCTGTCTGCTCAAGTGAGACAACACTTACCTTTCGAGGCTGAAGAAAATGAGTAAAGGTGTATAGTTATTTCATATATTAAAACCATGGTTGAGAGAGTGGGGAGAAGAGGACTAGATGGAAGAAGTTGCAGGGATTGGCCAAAGAACGAATATGTATGACCATGGACACAGACAACAGTGTGATGATGGCCAGAGGGGAGAGAAAGAGGGGGCTGGAGGGCTAGAGGGGGGAAATGGAGACATCTGCAATAATGTCAATAATAAAAATAAAGGAAATAAACATGATTAGATTAATCCTTTTCAAACACTCCTTCCATTTTGATAGTCTCTCACTCAAAACCTTTAAAAGGCTCCCCTTATTTGTAGTACAGAAGGCAAATAGTCTTTAACTCACACATCAACTCCAGTTGATTGGTAATGTCTGCTTGAGAGGTGGCCCTGGGCCTGGTGGGAGACAGTGCGGGGTTAGATTAGCAATGTCTGCTATGGGAGCAGAGGTGGGAGTATCTGCATCCATGACCTACAGAATCAAGTCAAGACTTACTTCACATCCTTCAGCTCCTTGTAGGATTTGCTCCATACAGGTATCTTTCTCTTCCTCTGGACCAGTCTCCTGATCTGCCACACATACCATAGAAACCTCCCCCCAGATATTGCCACAGTTGGCTTACTTTCTGACCCAATGCTCAAATGTCATCTCCCCAAAGAGGCCAAACACTCCTTGTCACATTGCCATTTGTTTTCTTCAAAGCACTTCATCTCTGTCCGACGTGGTCCTGTTTACTTATCGGTTTCCATGTTTATTGCCTGTCTCCCTCACAAGAATCTGAACACCTGAAGGCAGGGACTTTCTCTTACTCACCCGTGTGTCCCGAAAACCTAGACAGTGGCTTGGCACCAGCAGGGGCTCAGCATCGTGCGCCCAGCGAGAACAGAGACTTCTTTGATGACTGAATCCTGTGTTTCCAAGCAGACCATGATTTGAGGCCAAGTTCTGGGTCTGATTTTTCTTAGTACCTGCCACCTGGAGCCCAGTCTGACATGTATAATTGTGCTCAGCAAAAGCTGGGTTGGCTGATGTCTATGGTCTTCAAGGGGGGACCTTACTAAGACATTTGGGCCCATGAACTGCAGCAGAGTCTGTGCTCCGTGGCTGTAGGTCCCACCTGTGTCCACTTTGTCCTCACTCCCGCCTGCAATTTCTCTCTGGAACTTCTCCGCAGTAGATTTCACAAAGTCACCTGTTGCTATGTCTCCTGTTTCCCAGAGACACCCAATGAAGTGCTAGTCACCTGTGCTATTTACATCTTGACTATAATGCTTTTCTGTCTTCTGCTTTAGTATCCTGTGTGGGCAGGAGTGAAAGTATATAAAGAACTTAGAAAACACTGAAGTCTATGCCTCAGAGAGATAACGCGGCCCTCGGAGAATCCTGCAGAACGGAAATGGCGGGTGAGACGGAACACCCCATCCTGCTTGCCGATGTGCTCCCTGTGTTTAAATACATGTTTATTGGTCATCTTTGACTCCCAGACGTATTGTTTTAATTGAAGTTTTTTACTAAGTTTATTTATGCCGAGATCACAAAACACCAATGCCGAAGAGCACGTTATGAAGGAAAATGTTTTCATGTTCTGCTACTCCAACTGTTTTCACTTTTTTTCATGCTTCCCTCCGCTCTCCCTGCAGATGCAGATGCTTTCAAATAGTTATAATCAGGCTCGTCTGAGACAGATAAACGTTTTACTGCTGGGGCCAGTAATAATACATGTACGAAGGCACCAAATAGTCTTAGTTTTTATAATAACAGGCTCACTTTTTCCAAATGCCTAGGTTTTAAATTGCTGGGCCTTAAGCCAAGTCCAGAGGAATGAAATATTAAGGAAGAAAAGAATGGAAATGCCCAGTAAAGGATACCCACACCTTTACAGAAAGACATTTACCTGTCCCTGTTTTAGACAGGTTCCAAACGCTCACGAAAGGTAAACCACTTCCCTCTGCCTAACTCCCATAGGAGTGGCTTCCATGGGCTTTGTATGCAGTCAATCCTCATTATTTTCAGATTCCCTATTGGCAAATTCGTGTACTTGCTAAAATTGATCTGTAATCCCGCAGTCAATATCATGGCACTTTTGCAGCCATTTGTGGACAGGCACCTGTGCAGAGCAGTGGAGACTCTGAGCCTCCCGACACGCATGTGCCCAGCTGAGGTGGAGACACCTCAGCTCTCACACTGAAAGCAAGTGAGTTGTCGCCGTTTATCTAATTCCGTGTCATTTGCCTCTTTGCACTTTTCTTAGTGATTCCACTGTTCAAAATGGCCCCAAGCATACTGCTGAACTGCTGTCTGGTCCCCGTGCAAGAAGGCTAGGATACCTCACAGAGAAATGCATGTGTTAGATAAGATTTGTTCAGGCAGAAATTACAGTGCTATTGACTGTGGGTTCAATGTTAATGAACCAACAATATCTATTAAATAAGGTGTCTTGAAACAGAAACACACAGCACACAAAGTTTTGTGTCGATCAGTTGATGAAAATGCTGGGACCGGAGGCTCACCGGACCGAACTCCGTGTTTCCCCAGCAGCAACGGTTCAGTAGTCGGGAATCCGGTGTTCCCAGAGACTTTGCAGAACATTACCGCCACGAAGAGTGAAAATGGACTGTAAAAACTTTGCATGCATGTGCATTTCTTTGACGGGGCATTGAAAAAGTTTCTATTATTGCTTTAAACCTCTATCATCAGGAAAATAATGGGTCTCGCTTTCCTTTTTCCATCATCGTGGAACCTGGTGGGGGCGCTGCTGGGGACAGGACTTCCATGACGGCCATTTCTGCTGGCTGTAAGTGGGGTCTCCGGAACCAGAGGGAGCACACAGCTCTTGTTAAAACTGAAGGGGTTTGTGCTGGAGATGAAACAATTCTATGTGGGCAGGAGATGTGCTTGTATGTACAAAGCAAAGAGCAACACAGCGATGCCTGGTGGCAAACCGAACAAAACCAGCGTCCTCTGGGAAAGCAAGCGCGTGCTCATGGAAACAGTGGATGGTGCACACTAAATTCCAAAGCAACCCTGCTGCTGAGGAATCTGTCATGCTGTACCCCTCATAAACTTAAACTTATTGATATGTAAATAAATAAAAGTGGGTTTGCTCTCTTGGGGAATAAAATAAAAGAAAAATAATGCTGGTCCTCTTGAAAAACTATCGGGTAGTTCAATGACTGGGTGGATCAGCACCAAGACCTCACTGGCTGCCATCTTGATCTGTGCTTCTTTCTCCTCAGGAAATTTTAAAAAGGGGGTGGGGAGCGGCTTTGTAGGCCAGGCAAAATCAGCTGTGCTTCACCGGCTTGGATTTAGGGCGCACTAAACCGGCTTGGAGGAATGGCATGTTTTGAGACTCTCAGGAAACCAAATGCTTCCTGTCCTTAGGAAGAGATATCCTTTTGAAAAGAAAAACCAGCATGTACAACTTAACAATGTAATAGCAGCTGCTGTTCACTGAACGTTTATTAGGAACTAGTATTCTCTCACATAACTCTTACAACCACTGCAGGAGGGAGGGAGTAACTAGACCTAATTAGTAGATGAGGAAACTGAGGCTTGCCCAGGAGACCCGGCTGTGGCGGGAGGCGGGGCTGGGCTGGGGCTTGGCTGCGCAGGACTTCAAAGCCCACACTCGTAACCACTAGGTTCAAGGTGAGCTGCACAGGTGGAGCGGCGACTGTTGGCCCCGATCCTCCACCCGAGTCCCTGACTATGAGGAACTCCAGTGCGTTGGGGGTGTGATTCACTTTGTGAATGAATATCTGGCCTGTTCGCTTCTCAGAAGCCCATCTGCCACGGCGGAGAGAAGTGTGACCCTGCACCCAGCGTGGCGAAGAGTAATTCTTCGGGTGTTCTCAGATCATGTTGAGGTGGCAAATTCTAGGAGTTTCTAAAAATAGGTGGCAAATTCTCGGAGTTTCTAAAAATAGCATTGGGACTTCTGCTTTGCTTGAGAAGGGATCATACTGACCTTTTCCCCTACAAGGCCCACCTCTCGAGGGTGACAATTTCACTGCTTTGCATGACATTTGGTTTCCCTCACATGTGGCTGGTAGGATTATACTTACAGGAAGTCGGAGAGAACCTCTAACCTCCTTCTGCGCTATTTATTGCTTTTCATTTTTTCTCTTCTACTCCTCACCCCCACTTTGGTTTCTCGAGTCCTTGAGACTCTTCTCGAAACCCCTCCCTGCTCGTAGCCACATTTCGTGCATAGTGGGGACCGTGTGCAATGGGAAGGGGCAGGGGGTCTGGTGACAGGGGCCTGACTTCCACTCACTGAGCCTGGGGCTACTCTTTCTGCCGGTCCCCCATGGCAGAGGGAGGACGGCCCCGTCATCCAGGCCCAGCTCTGTGGGGGAGGTGCTGCCTGAAGAAAGTCATTTAACAGCACCCTGTGCCTCCATGTCCCGATCTATGAAAAAACCAGGTGCTTGCACTTCCCGAGTGCAGGTGGTGTGAGGACTAAGCGCTGTCCCTCGGGGCCTTGAGAGAAGCAGATGAAAGGCTTTGTATAGGTGAGCATTGCCATGAGCATGAGTCCTCTCTTTGGCTCCAAGCTTCCCTGTTAGTCCCACTCCACCAAAGTCACTCTTCAGGGAAGAAGAATGTTATCATGTGGCCGAGTGACATGTGAAATAGAAACAACACTCAGGACAGAGTCTATAAGTCTCAACTTAGGTTCTGTAGAGCTGCAATTTCTGCTGCTAGAATATCCACGTTAATGCTATAGCCCTCACACAAGCTATCGCTCGTGTTTCAGAAATCCTTTTGACCCAGCACCTATGCCTTTGTGCTTATAAAGTTAGACTTATTAAGATGGCACCCATACAGCAGATTTAGATGGAGATGGACATCGTGCTGCAGTGTTCAAATCGTGGGCGACCGAAGTCGTTGTAAACGAGTTCCTCCACCCGTGGGGAAAGCCTGGCTTTCTCTCTCCTGTGCCTCGGGCTTACACACGGCCACCCTCGAGGTCCGGCTCAATTCCCAGCAAAGCTCTTTTGCAGGCTTCCTTCTTCCACCAAGAGCACTAACCCTGGGAGGAAAGTTCTCACCAGGTGATTCACTCAGCACCTTTGCCTTCTCAACCTCTCTTGGGTAATTTTTGTCAGGATTACAAGAGATTCCGGAATATTTTCCACTATGATTTGGCTTTCAGACTGAGAGAGCTGCTGGATTAGAGAGATTGTGATGGGATTATGGTGTCTACCAAAAAGATAAAGAGCATGGGCTTTGAAGACAGAAAGACACAATCAAATTCCTGTTCTACTACATACTTAGCTGTGTGTCCTTGGGCAAGCCTCTTAACCTCTCTGTGCCTTAGTTTCTTCATCTGTAAAAGTGAGCTCCTAGGTGGACATTAGGCTTAAAAGGGAGACTGTCTGTGTAATGCATGTTAGTGATGCCAGGAAAGGAAGGGAGGAGAGGCTGTGATGGGTGGCAATTCTAACTCTGAGAACCTAATTTTCTTTTTTAATCACTTTGCCATGTGAATGATGCTAGACTCATGCCAGAAAACCCCAAAGGGGGCATTGATTTTTCTGGGACATGCTTGCCTTACTGTTCACTTGACTAGTGGGCCTGATACCTCTTGTTGGCTCTGCCTCCCTGGTGATGTTTCTTCCCTGGATTATGCTTCTCTTCTGCTTCCTCCAAACATTCCAGAGTTCTTCAGGACAAAGCATCTGCTCCAAAGTGCAGGAAGAGAATCAAATCTGCTGGCTGCGCCCACCCTGCCTACCACCCCGGGGAAGGGCCATGGTCTCACAGGGTGGCAGCGGTGGTGGCAGCTCAAGGGGCTGCTCTGCATTGAGAAGGGACAGGAGAGGGCAGAACCCACGGCACCGCCCAGCACTGCTCTGCTTTCTGACTGCGCACCAGGCTGCATTCTGGATCCACCTTTGAACTTCTGTGTATTTTGAAGCTGTAATTTTAAAACATGTAGCTACATAAGAAGCTCACTACTTAAAAAAAGAAAGCCGGCAGCATCTTCGGCCACAGGAGTAGGCCCTGGATCTTGATCAAGAGCACATAGCCTGCGGTGTTATAGGCTGGACCCTGTGGTCATTGAAGAACCCTTGAGAAGTTTCCTGAGGCAGAGAGCTGCTCCCCCGGGCTGTAGGTCCAGATCAACCATCCATCCCCGCCCCAGGTCCCATGGCCCCACCTTGGGTGGCTCAGACCTAGAACCAAGTGGTAAGTTTGTTGAAATGCCTCCTTACTAGGAACTAAAATAAGAGAAGACAATCAGTGGTATCCACTGAATGTCTGTGATCCCCTCCCTCCAAAATTCCTATGTTGAGATCCTAACACCCAACGTACGGTATTAGGACAGTATGAGGAGGTGCTTCGGTGGAGTCCTCATGAATGCAATCTGTGTTCCTACAGGAGACTCCGCAGAGCTCCCTAGTCCCTTCCGCCACAGTGAGGAACCAGAAGTCTGCTGACTGGAGGGAGGCCCTCACCCCACCGCCCGGCGCCCTGACCTGGGGCTTCCAGCCTCCAGAATTGTAAGCAGTAAATTTCTGTTGTGCATAAGCCACCCAGTCTGTGGCCTTTTGTCATAGCTGCTCCAACGGCTGAGACCAGTAGCAATGATGAGCCCTAAACTGAGCCTCCACTGAAAGAATACTGCTATGAGGATGTGTGATGTGTTTTGGGAAGAGAAATGCAGTACTCCACACCTGCGTGCATGCTCCATACATGTATGGCAATCATTAGTTTTCTGATGATTTCTATCATTTATTTCTGAAGAAATTCTGGAAAATACAAATAAGTTCCAACAACCAGAAGCTTCACCGTCCGGTAAGAGACCTGGGTGCGGAATGACAGACAGCTCCTGAGGAGAACCCGTACAGTAGAATGGGAAGAGCGTGCCTCGAGCCTCATTCCTTACTGGCTCTGTCATCTTCAGTGAGTAATTTGACATCTCTGGACCAAAGTCTCATCATCTACGAAGGGAGCACATTACACAGATGGACCCTGAGGTCTTTCTGACTCTGATGGGATGTTGGATTCCAGGAGGGCAAGCCTCAAGCAGGACATGGAGAAGGTCTTAACTCTGGCGAGTGGCTGGGGCTTCAGGTCAGAAGATCATGCAGAGACCACGCGTTCCTGAGGACATCGGCTTCGTTTGAATACATCCTGGAGCCTCTTCCACCTTTCCTTGCACATCCTCCCAGGTGTCTGGAGCCTGTTGCAATCACCTCGTGTGTCAAAGGGCGCTGCTCAGCCTGGGCTCAGGGGAGCTGGGGTGATCTGCAGCCCTGTCACCAGATTCTAGATTCCCTGGAGTCTTAGGCAAAGCCTCCCAGTGTCCCTAAGCCTCAGGTTCCCCATCTGTGAAATGGGGAAAATACAGCTGCTGCCTTCCCCAAGCCAACCAAATTACTCTCTCAAATGAGCAAACATGAGTAGACGCATTTGGCGGGGAGACCCTAAACCATGTCAAGGAGATAATGATCGTGTGTATAAGTGAGTTTAATCTGCTAAATGAAAAGTAGGCCTTCACCGCGGGCTTCCTCCTGTGCTCAGATAGGGACAGTCTTGTCACCAAAATCAAGAACTCGAACATCAGCGAACTTACTAAACAGGTGAATGGGAAATAGGCAGTTTCAGAGCTTGGCTTTCGGTAAATGTTAGCATTACAGCCGCAAAGCAGGCCGTGCTTCGAGAGCAGGTGGGAGACGAAGAGAGGTTTCCTGGCCCCTGGCCTTCACCTTGGTCACTGACTCAGTGTGAAACAGCGCCTGCAGGGAGGAGGAGAGTTCTCATCCTGGTTCACAGATCAGCCTGCGGCCACAGTGGAGGCAGTGAGCTGAGTTCACAGCAAAGGATGACTAAACAGTCTCCTCATCATTAATAACAATAATACTTGGCATTTATCTAGTTCTTTATGTTTTCAGAGTGCTTTACAATCATTAATTAGTTAACTACCACTCACCAACACCCCGCCGTCTGCCTGCTGTGCTGAGCAGACAAAAGAGCCAGGCGGGGCCTGACTGTTTGCCAGGGGATTACAGAGCTGGGGAAAGTGAGGGCTGGGGCATGTGGGGTGAAGGCAGAGTGTGTGTGTGTGTGTGTGTGTGTGTGTGTTGGTGGGGGATATTAACGTCAGCGCCTAAATTTGGAAGGAGACAGTTATGAATCAGTGCAAATAGATGCGAGCGTATTCCTTGAAAAGGTTGTCAAGCACACAGGCAAGGGCATGAACTGCCCTTGAACAACTGGCTTCAGTCCTGAGTGGATAAGGACAGGTCCTCACATGGGGTTTAGAATTTCCCTAAAATTGAATTGCTCCGGGCCCCTGTCAAGTAAGTCAATACAGGAAATAGGTTGCCTCTGTGCCCTGGGCAGTCCATTTAAAACCTTCTGCAAAATATGGGTTTTTGCTCTGGCTGGGTAGGTCAGTTGGTTAGAGTGTCGTCCCAATACACCAAGGGTGTGGGTTCGATCCCTGGTCAGGACACAACCAGTGAATGCATAAATAAATGGAACAATGAAATTGATGTTTCTCTCTCTCTCTCAAATCAATAAATAAAATTTAAAAAATATATGGGTGTTTTTGCTCTCCAGAATGTTCCTGCATCTGGGCATTGTTTCGAAACTCCAGGGTTATGCATACAGTGAAGATCTAAACTTGCTAGAACTGTTTATCCAACTTGCACTGGATACATGGAGATTAACCTCCCTGCAAAGGGTTAAACACACGGTGTCCCCCGGACACACAATAGTGATGCTGATGGAGATGGAGATAGAGACGGCACCTGGGGAGGTGAGCTTTCTCTCCCTCACTTGTCTCCGGAACTTTACGTGATGGTGGGGAAACACAGCTAAGCAGTTTGGACTGGGTGAAGTGGCAGAACCCACAAGTGTTTTCAATGAAGCTGACATACCTATTGTCAGCTTCCCCCTTACACGGAAATCTGATAACTGTTGTACTAAGAGAGTAGAAACCAAAGTCATGAGCCAAATAAGTGACCAGAAGAAAGCGATTAGTCATCTTTCTTCATGAGTGATCACAATACTTCTGAAGCTTCTCCACGTATAACTTGCAATTTAGGGCCTTGTCTAATGACAGGGCGAGCTCTTCTTATTGATCTCCAGACTTCTTAGTAAATTAAATGGCAGGTACAGGAGGAGGCAAGGGACAGGAGTGTGGCAGCAGCCTCACAACTCCAGCTGTCAGAATGGGGTCCTAATGAAGCCTGGGGGGGGGGTCACTGGGCTGCCCCAAACCCCAGAACTGAAAGCCTGTGGCTGGCAGCGTCTTCAGGGGCCTGTCCCTTGTGGTGAGGTATGCATAATCTGCTGATTGGCCTGGATTTATGGCCCTCTGCACGGCCTGGGGTTGTATCTCGTCAGATCTCAGGAGCTGAAAGCAAGACAAGGGCTTGGCTTGCACTTGGCTGAAAGACCCAGAAATGATAATAATAATTAACACAGCTCAACTCCACTTGCACAATAAACAATAATTAATGCACAGAGCAGCCCGGTGAGGCATCTAAGTTTGGATTATGAGCCTTAGTTTGCAGACAGGGAAACTGAGGCTAGAAGGTTAAATGGCTCTTTCAAAGCCACACAGGGAATCAGCACCATACCTGAAATTAAAACTCGGGCTTCCCTGTGTCCTGGTCTGAGGCTTGGGTTACACCTGCCCATCAACGAAGACTTGAGAACAACAAAGAGCTGACACACACACACACCCCAGAAATGACACTTCTCCAAGGGTTCAGGAAAAAAGATAGGTGACCTGTGGGGTTGGCCTGCCAGGCTGGACGCAGCCACCTTCTGCGGCTGGCGGGCGGGCCCTAAGCCAGACAAGAAATAGCTGTGCTTGTCTGCTCTTTGGAAGGAAAGGCGACATTCCTACCAAATGCAGGTCATGTAAATGTCATCAGCCTGTTAGACTTCTCTTCCTTGCCACCTTTATCTTTGTACTTTGCTCTAAAGAGCTGATCGAGTTAGCTGATTGTCTAAGGGACTGAAGATGTTCTCCCGATGATTTAGCGCCACGTGGAAACCACCCCTCCTCCTATTTACCTTGCCCAATTATTGCTTCAAGATTCCAAATATTGCTTGCACAGTCAGTCATTCAGACTCATTCGAACTACCTCACTCATATGCTCATGTATCTTGATAAAGTCAACATAGAATAAACAAAAAACAGCTGCCACGCCAATTATGTTTTCCAGGAAGATCATTTCTACTGCAATTGCTGAGTGGATACGGGCCTTCCAGTTGTCAGTGACAGGACCTCCATTCAAACTGGCTTCGATAGGGAATTCCAGGGGCAGCTTCAGGTGCAGCTGGACTTCTGTGAGCAAACAGTGTCATTGGCACCTGAGTGTCTCCCTGTCTCTCTGATAGGCATTGTCCCCTGAGGGCAAAGGAGCCGCTTGAGTTCAGACTGACTGGCTCACGTCCTGAGGTGGGGCAACCCTGGGAGGGGGTGTGGTGGAGAGCCCTTCCTGACCACACAGGCTCAGAGCCCTGGGGTTGACGGTGGTGGGCCCTTTGGATCCCCCCGACTCTCTCTGAGGTTACTGGGACCAGTGGATGTGTCCTTCTTGTTGTCTAGGCCTAGGTCACATGCTTGTCCACAAAGCCTGGGTACAGGGATAGCCCCCCACAGACCACTGAGGCCAAGTATGGGGGAGGAGTGGTTAAGAAAATCGGGGTGCTATTTGCAAATGAAGGGAAGGATGCATGGCAGGTAAAGGCAATTGATCTCCACTACCTAATGTGTAGAAATTAAAAGCCCACATTTTATCACATACCCTAGCAGAATATGTTTTTGAATGCTCTTTCTACTCCCATTCATAAAACCTGAGCTTGACCCTCCAATACCATTTATTGCTAAGGGACAACACCGCTTCAAGAAACTTAAACACAAATATGCTTCTCCTAGGAGTTTGAGTGTCTCCAGCTACGCAGGGTGCTATGGTCGTGGACCTCAGGACCACACTCTGGAGCTGGGAGAGGGCACCGGGGCAGACGGGAAGGCAGGCAGCATGCCAAGTCAACCAGAGTCTGGTAAAAGCCATAAGCCCTGATTTCAACACGGCATTTGACAGAATGTTTTCCAATACACTTCTGCATCATTTGGTTGTCCTCAGGAGCACAGATTACTTTTGTAATTAAAAAGAAACCAAAAACAATGCTCGGAAACTAAAGATGTAGGCAAGAGGGCAGGATGATAAGAATACAGCTGGGAGGGTATTGGACTACCCCAGGTATGAATCCATACCCACAGAACATCACTTAAAAGCTAATATTAAATGACAGTGTCTGAAAAACACCCTCTTACGGCTGAACTCCTGCATCCTTGCCTTCTCACTGTCGGCAACGTCTCGCGTAGCCCGGATACCCCGTGTTCTCCAGCCCTCGCAGGTCACCCCTGCCTGAATCACCCATGTCAGAAAGTGCATCTATGACCCCTGCCCCCTCTTGCTTTCTGGGACTCCCTGGGAGAATGTCTTTCTTCTCCAAATCACCCTGGTTTTTCTTATTGTTTCCACTTCCGCTCCTCCTGGTCACCACAAGCTGCCTGTTCCCCGAAGGCACCAGGATAACAGAAGGGAATCACAGAGCAGGAAAAACCTTCAAGTATCCAGCTGCCCCACAGGCCTTCCCCGTGGCCTCTACCTTTCCCTGGCTGCCTCTCACCGAAGACCGGCCCACCCCCGTGTGGCCAGGATAGATCTCTCTCCTGGAAGCTCATCCCACGACACCTAGCCTTCTACTCAATGACTTAGAAAAATGAAAACCCTGAGGAAAAAGTTTATTGTATAACAAAAGGACAAATTAACTCCAATGGCTAACTCCTATTTTTCCCTAGAACTCGAAAATCACTCACAAATCAAAAATGGCAGTTTTGGGGTTGCAGGCATGTCAGAGCACAGACTCAACCTCGGTAACAGGGAAAAAGTGTTGGCAAATTTGAAAGTGGACTTTTTGGTCCCTGTCACATTAGGATAAAGGCTGTCAAGCCTGTAGACAGCGTGGAAAGGACAGCCTCGGTCCTGGAAGGTGGAATGAAGCTCCGGATAGGGGTCCCGCGAACCAAGACAAAGCAGCTACACAGCCCCACGCTGGAGAGATCAGCGGCTTGAGCGGCGATTAGGAGATGGGCTGAACTTCAGTTTGGGAGGGAAACAAAGGGCTGCGGAGTCTAACTAATTACAGTGTCACCAGTGTGGGCCAGCCACGTGACCTACTGCCACGTGACAGCACTAGAGGGTGATGTTGCAGCGGAGGCGACAG
>PVKM010004181.1:0-53406 GCA_004027735.1 Carollia perspicillata
TGTATTGCTGAATTTGGTTTGCTAGTGTTCTGCTGGAGATTTTTGCATCTATGCTCATGAGGGATATTAGCCTATAATTTTTTTCTTTGTAGTGTCTTTATCTGGTTTTAGAATTAGAACAATGCCTGCTTTGTAAAATGAGCTTGTGAGTGTTCCCTCCTCTTGAATTTTTTGGAATAGTTTGAGAAAGATAGGTAATTCTTTTTAGAATGTTTAGTAAAGTTCACCTGTAAAGCCAATGGGTCCAGGACTTTTATTTGTTGGGAGATTTTTGATTAATGCTTCAGTTTTGTTTGTTGTAATGGGTCTCTTCTGGAATTCTGTTTCATTTTGATTCAGTCATGGAAATTTTTAAGTTTCTAGGAACTTATCCATTTCTTTCAGATTGTCCAACTTGTTGGCATATAATCGTTCATAGTATTTTCTTTCATCCTTTGTATTCCTGTGGTGTCAGTTGTTATTTTTCCTCTTTCATTCCTGATTTTACTTACTTGGTCTTCTCTCTTTTTTTCTTGATGAGGTTGGTTAAGTGTTTATTACTCTTGTTTATCTTTTCAAAGAATCAGCTTTTGGTTTCATTGATCATTTTTATCATTTTTAGACTCTATTTTTTAATTTCCACTCTTATATTTATCATATTGTCCCTTCTGCTCACTTTGGAACATGTTTATTTTTCCTTTTTTTTAAGTTCCTTTAGGTGTAAGATTAGGTTGTTTATTTGATATTTCCTTTTTTGTTTGTTTCTTGGAATTTCCCTCTTAGCACTGCTTTGACTGTGTCTCATAGATTTTGCTTTGTTGTGGTCTCATTTTATTTGTTTCAAGTTATCTTTTTTTCTTGATCTCACTGCTAACCCATTCACATGTTATTCAGCCTCCATGTATTTTTGTGTTTTTCAGTTTTATTCTTTGATCACATATAAAAACATTAGATGTAATTTCTAGATTTATACTATTGTATTTGGAGTATACTATAGTATACTATTGTATACTATTATTGTATTTATACTATTGTATTGTATATGATTGAAATGATTTCATTCTCCTTTTGACAAGTGGTCTGTCCTGGAAAATGTTCCATGTGCACTTAAAAGAATGTATATTCTGCTGTTTGGGGGTGAAATGCTCTGAAAATATCAATTCTATGTACTCTAGTGTGTCATTTAAGGCTGCCATTTTCCTCTTGGTTTTCTGTCTGGAAGATCTATCCATTGAGGACATCATTATTAACACTTTTGAGAAAAAGGATAAACTCACTGATATAATTTCTAGCATCTTTGGTTATTAAAGGATATACTTTAGGAGGTATTTGAGATGCTCTAAACACACCTTGTTTTTAAATGCTGACTTTACCTATGTGTAATGACAAACCCATGTGATATCACTATAAAAAGAGATGACGCAGTCTCTTGAAATGTGTCAATAAGATATGTTGATTAAGATCTTGCACCAGTTATCTTATTTGAACATGTCTGATGCCACATCATCCACTTTTTTCAGATTTAGAGACTGTAGTTCTGAGAGGAAAATACTTTGGCATTTGTAGGCTCTACATTTAGAGTTTCCATAGTTTGGGCACTTCCCGCAGGTGCTGGCTTGTAGTGAATTATAATTTCTGCTAAGGCCTACATATAAATAGTGGGTGAGAAGCCAAGGAGCAGGCGCAAAGTCAGTCATCTAACTAGAGAAAGCTGAACCAAAGGCAGGTCTGACTGAGGCCAAACATAACCTGTCTTTGTGGTCCCCAGGGAGAATATCCCACATGCAGAAACACTACTGAGGTGATTAAAAGAAAAAAAAGTGGGTTTTGGTAAAGAAGTAACCATCTAATAAACTTTTAAATTTCAGGAAATGCTGAAAATGTAGCAAACTTGCCAGTTGAGCACAGTATCTGAAAAGGAATCACTTGATGCTGAAAGGAATAGGAATTCAAGAGGAAGGAGTGAAGCATTGCAAACATTTCAATATTCATGAAGTAGAGACTATCAGTGGCCTGTCTTACCTTATAATCAGCTTCTAAAAGCTTTCTGAAGAAACAAGAACTAAAAATGCCTCTATTGTTTCATTTTGTTTTTGTTTTTTGTTTTTTTTTTCAGTTTCTGGGACCTTACTTAACCCTTTGTAATTTCTCTAAAGTTGGGCAACAATGGCTCTGACATTACTACCAAATCTCTTTACAGAAGTCTAAAAGATGGCGAGCTGCAACATATGAAACTTTATTAAATAATGTCTTCATTTAGTTTACCCTCTACTCCCAGTTAATTACAGCCAACTCTCAGCATTTCAACCCTTTTCTGTGAACATAAAGGTTCTCTTCTTTCCCCCTGTATTCCTTTCTTCTTTCTCTCTCCATTTTTTCCTTTAAAAAAAAACGTTCACTTCAAACTTGGAGGTACTTAATTTGGGGAGATGTTTGATATTTTGTTTTTCTAAGATATCTAATAAAGAAGAAATAATTTCTTTTTGTTTTTCCCTTGTTTCACATTATTTAACTACTTTTCTGATTTATTTTGAAGTTCTTTGATTATGGAATCTCTCCGAATGGGTTGTTTACAACAGAATTATGATGAACAGTATGTTTTCACCTCCCCCCTTCCATATCAAATTATTATCTTAATTTTAGGTTGGAATTGGGTTTCTAAAGTTTTATGAGACCTACTGCTCACAGGCAGACAGACAGACAGACCTTTCATTATATAATACTAAAAGAGTCTGGCTCTTGGGAAAGATACTTAATGCATTTTATTATTTCATGATTCCAGAGTATATATTCCCTCAAAAATTGCAGTAACAAAAAAATCAAACAACATAAAAAATATAGTATAATAATCACAAAGATAGAACTCTTTTACTTTTGTGGATCTGGTAACATCTATTACATCTCTACTTTGTCTTACTTTATGAATACAAACTCACTCCAAAATCAAATTGTTTCACTTACTTTTGATTACAATGACCTGAACTATGATCAAGTATGTATCTTGTAGGCAAACCATTTCTAAACAAGGAATCATAGAGGCCAAGCACTGAAAAGCACTGTATGTGAATTCAGCATAAGATTCTATAACTAACATGTCCTTTTCAACTTATTTGACTTTGCTCGTAACACAAAATTCTACCATGTGTGAACTCAAGCAGAAACATAGAATAAGTGGGACATATAGTCAATGTAATAAGATGATACATTTAAACCAAATATTCTAATAGCTGCATCAAATATAAAAGCAAATATAAGCAATTAAAAAATTAAGATTTGCCAGGTGAAATAATAAAATAAAGCTCAAGTATATGTCACTTTAAAGAGAGTAACTTTCAATGTAAAGACAGAATTTTAAGGAAAAGTACTCCACATGTTATCACTATATTAATGTCAAATAAAGTAAATTTTATGTGAAGGAGCATTATTTGAGATAAAGGTGAATGTTGCATGCTGGAATGATGTCAACCCATTGGAATAATATAATGATGCTGAATTTGTTTATACCGCAACTCATAGCTTTAAAGACATTGACAAAATGAAGATTTCCAATCATATTGGGGGATTTTAACATGCCTCTCTTAAAAACTAATGGAACAGACAGACAAAATACGTAGTAAGTATATGTATTAGTGATTTAATAGCACTGTTAACACACTGGACCTTGTTGACATAGGCGAAAGCTAGACTTAACAATGACAGGGTATATTTTCTTTTCAAATGGCATGCAGCATTACTCCACATTGGCTACATGCTAAGGTATAAAGCAAATCAAAACAAATGTCAAGGGACTGGAATCATACCAAATGTGTTATTTGACCATGGTGAAGTTAAACTAGAAGTCAACAGCAAATAGATAACAAGAAAATCCTTCTAGAGAAGAGAGAGCTATTGATGGAGATAAAACAAGAAGTCAGAGAAATGGGTGGGATCTAGATGATAGGGAGGCTTAAATTACTAAGGCATTTGTATCTTAACAGAATTAGGAGAGCATTAAGGATATACCTCAGGACTGAAATAATCAAGTTTGCGTTTTAAAATGGTCATTCTGGCTGCAGCTGTGGTGACAGTAGGGTGAGGGAAGTGAGACTGGAGAAGTAGAACTTGGTGTGACTCGAGTCTGGACACAGGGGTCAGTTAGGGAATTCTTGCAGGGGAGCGTGGTTTCCTGAACTAGAATAGTGGCAGTAGGTATAAAAAAATGAAAAGATTAGAGAAATGCTTGGGTGGCAACATAGGCACTGTTGTCATTTGTTGACAAGAAATGACTCCCAGGTTTTTGTCTTGGTAAAATGCTGGGTTGTGGTGCCATTTGCTTACATAGGGAAGAACAGAGGAGGTACAAAGGTAGGAAATTGGAGATAAAGACTATAGGACATCCAAAGAGATCCTATAGTCATCAAGTTCAGAACAGAGTTCTAAATCTGAAATGTACATTTGAGATTGTTAATGGTAATAAAACCATGTGAACTGATGGGATTGTACAAAGAAAAAAGAATAGGAAATGTATGTTAGGATCTAAAGAATGCCACCTTTAAACTTCTAGTATTGACTATCATTTGGGAAAAATACAAATTGTATTTTCTTACACCTGGAATTCTTAAAATACCACAATTATAATATCTTTACCCTACAGTTTTATTTATGTAACTTGGGAAATAGCATCTAAAATTAATGCACTTAACACTATTAATCAACACCATCTATTAAGCTTAACATATCTATGTTTAAAACAGTATCAGTTTTAACAGAAGAAGGAAAAATAGACCTTGAGAGTTAATGAGTTCAATTACACAAACCATGGTTAAGGCAAAGGAGGAGAGGCATGTGACGGGGTGGCCCTGAGGGTCCAGATGGCATCAGAGGTCATATACCATTAAGCACACCAATTCATGTAATTGTAGATTGCTTCCAGTGGTGCTTTGGAATTTGAGTGTAAAAGTGGAGGCTAATTAGTTGAAATGATGTGAGTTGGAGGGCTGAAGGGCTGGTCAAGGCACGAAAGGACAAATAAGCAGGCACATCGTTTATTGTCCAGAGAATGGTTGCCATAGTATACAACTGGTTGTCTCTAGGCTGGAGGTAAAACAAAAGAACAAGAAGGGGTGATGTTTTCCATTTGGTAAGCAATGGCAGGTTTTCATCCAAATTTAGTACATTTTTAAGAAATGAATGTGTGTATGCTGAAAGCTTTCCTTTAAAGACTTTGCCAAGCTGTTCTCAAAACAAGAAATTTGGATGGGCTGCCCGAGCACTTGCGGATAAACTAAGAATTCTTCATCTGCCACAGCTGACATTTAAACCAGGTTTCTGCTCACTTCTGGAAAAGGGTGGCTGTTCTGTCCCAGATCCTCAGCCATTCTTAGCTTTGGTGCATATTCGAGGAAGTTTTCTCAATGAGTGGGACAGCGTGTCTTGACCTCCCTTTGATAAGTAACGTTTCAATGCAGCACAAACTATATTGTCTCTTCCATAAACCCCACAAGTATCAAGTTCATGTCCCTGCCTCTGACATAATGGCTACTACAGAAATGAATTCTTTCTGGCCTCTCACATGAGAAACTAGAAGAAAAGGAGTACTTAGATCTGGAAGTATCAATGAGGTCAAAATCTCCCATTGAAGGAATATCAGAGGCAAGATCCATTTTTAAGAATTTCCATCAGAACACCATGGGACTAGACTTCAACTTACCCTTGCAATTTATATTATTCTGAACTTGCTCTTTTATTCTTCCTTATCTCCCAAGACTCAGTCTCACTGGTAGCTTACACTTCAGCCTAAATCCTGTTGTCATTCTCTTTGCCCAGGGAGTGAAATCCACCCATGCATGGCTTTCAGATTCCTGGGTTAGGGTTTCCATTCTTAATAGATTTCTCTGGTATGACTCTCTATATAAGCTTGGACATTTGACTGCTTATTGCTCTTCATCCTCATAAGGAGATGCCCTAATCACCTGTCTGAACACACTGTTCCTAATGTTACATTCACTAAGATGCTTGGTATCAATCTTCACTAAGATGCGTTTGTTGTTTATACTTCCTGATATTCTTGTCCTGCAGCCAGCACCTAGATTTCTTTCTTATCATGTGTGTCCCAAAGCCTGCTTCCACTTTCCAGTGTCTTCTAGGCTCTGCCACATCATTGCTGCTGACTGGGCTATCCTTACCCCTTCCCGCCTGACCCCATCTGCCTCACATTTGAGTATACGCTATTGTTTGCAAACTGAATCAGCAATGGAGTCCACGTCTGAGGTGTGAAGACTCTCAAGTCAGCTCACAGTCAGCTGAATAATACAGCTCAGTGCTAAGACACTGAAGAGTAGGTATTGGGAACAAAGTATTTGCTTTCATTTTTTTTTAATGTTTAAGATGCGATCAGATGATCATATTAACAGAGCAATATTCTAAAATAAAATACAACCAAAAAACTCCAGAACTTTTCATAGACTATTAGAGCATACACAACTTTAAAAATTATCTAAATCAATTCCCTGTCTCCTACTCCGGTGTTCCTTTAATGATTACATAGCAATTACTGTGTTGCATACTAATGAAAGCAATATGGTAAGCAATGCAGAGATCATTTTATTTTGTTAGTGCAAGTAAACATGATCAATTAAAATGTTGGCTCATTTCCCTGACACCTTTTATTGTTGTGAAATTATCATTCCATTACCATATTACACTTATAATGTAGCAAAGTTCCAGTATCTTCCTCCCTAAAGCTTGAATTTTATTGGCTCTGACCTAATCCTGGCCTCCCCAATTTTTAGTTGTTTCTTTTGGGGAACATCTCTTCACTACTCTGGGCTTCATTTTCATTATTTACAAAATAATGACAATGATAGTGCCTGTCTTATAGATTGTTAACAAGGATTAAATGTGTTAATACAAGTAAAACAATTCCAAGAGTGCCTGGAACATAGTGAGCACTAACAAAGTGTTAGCTATATTAAAAACTAACACATTCAATTTTTAAACCTGGCACTTTTTTTATTATTAACTCATTGCCACTGATGGAGAAAAAGTCTTTCTACAGCTAGAGGTAAAAAGCTTAAAAGTGTTAAAATATTAGGGGGTTAAAACTTTGGCGTGAGTAAGTTTCAATGTGCAAATGAGGGTGTTAGACAACTTGCAGTTTCCATGGTGGATGGAGTTCCAGGGTCAAGGTACCTAAAGCATTAAAGGAAGTGCAGCTGAGTGGGGAAAGTTAGCAAAAAGAGGATGCTGATGTCCTAGAGACAAACTGTAAAGACTTTGCAATTTGTTGGAGGAGGCCATGGAGAGGACGTGACTATCAGCTGAGCTTCTGAGCTGGATCCTGGCATGGGGAGGCTCCTCATCCCACTCCCCTGTCCTTGGAATGGACCCCAAGTCCCCCATTCCCACGCTAGGAGCTGTTTCAAAGACACAGACTTGAGAGAATAAGGTGGTGTTGAGACTGACTGGATTGAATATGTGACTGAACCCAGTTAAGCCTCTATATAAATTTATAAGATTCTAGCTGACATGGATGGAGATACACCAGTAGTTACTCCAATGGTAGCTGACAAGGAGCCACTATGCGAATCAACCCAATTTTGTTATTGAAAGCCTTGTGTTATTGCTGCTCCCAGAATGAACTCCACTGTGTAATCAGGGTATGTCGGTGTTTCCCGCTTGACTGCAGACACACACAGAGCTTGCAACTGTGATCCCGCTCCAGGTTGAGGGGGCTGCACTGGGCATTAAGCCCAGCTGTGAACTTTCTGGGAAGCCTGTGCTAAGATAACTGGCAGCAAGATGGATGTGGGGCTGAGCCAAGGACTTCTACATTTTGTACTGCTTGCCTGGGGCTACAAACCAGATGCAGGAATGGATGGAGGAGAGAAAGTTCCTAAATGGAGCCAAATGGTCATGCTTGACGGGAAAGTGCAGCACGTACCAGACACGAGCCAGACTGTTCCCGGGAAGCTCTGTCTGTGGGCGCACATACCTGATCTCCACGGTGAGTCTGAGCCAATCACTGGTGGAGGGGCTTATGGATATGACTAATCCATGCCTCACTTTGTATTTTTAAAACTGGTCCAGGTCTGGGGCAGCTCATACAGTTATAGCCTCTAAGTGAAATCCATTTCCCCAGAAAGGAAAGAAAAACTTCCCCTTTTCGAGTTTCATGGTTTGTACTTAAATCCAATTCTATGTGTTTGAGAAATATGCCTAAATTTTCTCCCCAGCTATTTATGATTTATGAACTTTTATCTAAAGATCTCCCAATCATTAGTGTTGATTTTTATATCTCAAAATACAGGTGAAAAAAAACAGAGAATTATATAACAAACATCCAGAGGCTTTATTAAACTCTAACATTTTGTCAAAATTGATTCAGAATTTATTTAATAGAAACAAAACATTACAGATATTATTGAAACTTTCTGAGTATTCTACCACAGCTATCCTTCCATCTCTAAAAATCACTATCACATTGAATTTGGTCATTCTTTTCCCATGCATATTTTTCTGTTATTATTATTGCATATGTATTCAAAATAAATGGTGTTATTTATTATGCTTTTAACACCTAATATACAGTATCATCATCCGATTTTCTTTTTAAATTAACATTATGTTTTAGAGATTACTTGTTTTTATACAGTCATGGTAATTAACCCTAGCTTCTAAAGCAAACACCAGACAGCAAAATAAGATCAAAATTTATTTCTCCTTTCAAGTAGGAGGTCCAAGGGAGTGTGCCACTTAAAATCTCTGACAGAGTCCATCCAGATCATGACTCAGGAACCTGGACTCCTTTAATCCCACGGCTCCTCTTAGACCCCTGTCCTTCTAGCCTCACCGAAGTTGTGAGAAAGGGGGAAAGTATGCTATTATTTAACCATCTTGGCCAAAATGCAACTCCTGATATTTCTCTTGACATTCTATTGCTTGGAACATGTCACACAGTCACTCTAACTGCGAGGGAGTGGCTGAGATGCAGAAACAGCACCAAATGGCTCCAGAGCATTAATTAGACAGTGGTGCCATCAATTGTCTGCTTTGATTTGTAGAGCTGTGTCTGCTGCTTCTCAATGTACTACACCAGTAATGGGTAGACATGAACTCATGTTACAGTATGTTAACTCTCTGGTTAATAAGAAAGTACACTGAAGTTTCTCTTTCCATTCACACACCCCTTGTATACCTTTATTCCATTCATGTATTAAAGATGTATTTTTGTGTCCGACAATGTACCATGAGTTATGCTAGATATTATTCCTAGAGGAGGGCACAACCAAGCAGGGAAAATGTATTCAACTAACTATAGAACTGTGGGGGAAATGTTCACACAGAGGTTTAGCCAAATGTTGCTGCAGCTGAAATATTAGCAATAACTCCACCTTGACTTTCCCAAAAATGGGGTGGGCAGAGAAGCACTGTAGGAACAGAATCCAGCATGAATGCTTGCATTCTGTTTATACAGAAAATAGGAGCAGTTCAGTATTAAACATCAAGTAGCATAATGAGGGAGAGGTTCGATGAAGGAAAAACAATAGAAATAATATAAGTAGGAGATAGGGTCATGGTTTCTTACGTCCTCAGGAACAAAATGTGAACCAGGCACAAAGGCCAAAAATTCTTTAAAAGTGCTTCATTCTTTGCCATATAAAAGTTTATATTCTCGGATGCTGAATGAAAAGTCTATTATATTTATTATTTTTCTTTCCCATCATTAAAAATGTTCTAGCTCTTTAAAATGATTTAATAGAAGATTTTGGAAAGCCATAATCATAGAGTTGATTACTAAAGTGATACAGCGACATTTTAGTGAATTATAAAATTTTTAAATGATTTTCTGAATAAAAAAGGAATGATCAATGCCAGAAATGTTCTTTACTGTCCTCTAGGTGTCAGGATTTTGATTATGCAGACAATTTAATGAACACAGTGATATTCCTTGGTTGAAATGAGAATAAAATCAGTTTTTGAACTAGGTGCTAAAATGACTGACATGTTTCATTAGGAAATTTAACTTTTAATAAACATCATGGACTGTTTTAAAAGAAGAGATTGAGAATAATGGAAATGATGCTTCTTTTTTGACTGATGAAAGGGATAATGATTTATTTATAAAGAAAGAGATTTGGAGTTAATTGACCTAAAATTATATGAACTAGATGTATGGCCTTCTGCACATGATATAGTTTCTATTTATCTCATTATTTCTCACCTTAAAATGAGAGCATTGGGTTAGGTTGTTAAATTTCCTCCTGGTGTTAATATTCAATAGGTCTAAAAGAGTATTTGGCAATGTGGTTTTGATATGACATAACTGTCAGAAAAAAGTATTATAACTCTGGCAATGATGTGACATTATATACATCTTCAGCAATACTTTCCTAAGTATAAATGATGTTTTGCTGATGGTTGCATTATTCACAGATTTACTTAAGCTCCTTGGAAAATTAAAAATGAACATTTTCTTAACTGAATACTGTGTACCGTATAACTTCAGAGAAATATTGAGAAAATATCAGATAGACTTCTGGGAGAATCTCACTCTTGGCAGCTATTGTAAGAAGCCACCTAAGGGCTGACCTCAAAGAAATTAATAATGGAAATAAATAAGAACATATAAAATAAGAAAGTATAACTATAAACAATAACAAATCTTCAAAATCTAATGATACATTTCTCATACCCACTCACACACATGCACACACAGGCTCCTGTTCAATCACTACGTCTGCAGAACATTGCTGTGATACTTAATTTCTTGGTGGCTTATTGGCCTCCTCATCATTGTGCCATGAACAGCACCGGGTTAATCCATGAATCAAAATTGTTCACACTGTTGTGAAAAATGTTCTTTGACACTACTTTGGAGCCCACAGACTGTGCTTATTCATCCACATGTTGCTAAAGAAAGATTCGACATTAGGATAACTGGGTATTCTCTCTTTGAACTTAAATAATTAATTTGTTCATTTCAAATTTCAATTATTGACTTCTCTCTTCCAAAACTGAATTGCTTACCACTTTCCCTGTTGTTCACCCATGTTTTTATTTTGGGTTTTTTTTTTCCATTAGAAATATGTTAACTTTTCCTCTTTAACGAAGAATCAGTTTTGTCTAATAAATTGTTGAATTTGTAATGTTTCTAGTTCCTAGATATAAAATAAATGCCAAAACAAAATAATGTAATAATATGAGATCTAAAATTCTAGAATATGACCTGGCTGGTGTGGCTCAGTGGATTGAGCACCGGCCTGTGAACCAAAGGGTTGCCAGTTTGATTCCCAGTCAGGGTGCATGCCTGGGTTGTAGGCCAGGTCCCCGGTAGGGGGCGCACGAGAGGCAACCACATATTGATGTTTCTCTCCCTCTCTTTCTCCCTCCCTTCCCTTCTGTCTAAAAATAAATAAATAAAATTTTTTTAAAATAAAATAAAAATTTAGAATATATTTTTCTTCATCTTGTGGCTCTTTACTGATAACTTATAAAATTTGTATACATTCCAACTTTTAAAAAGTAAAATTTATTTTTTCTGAAAATAAACTTTCAAAATTGTTCATTCTAACACTGGTTTAGTTTTAAAAAAAATTAATGAGATTGAATCTAAATAATTTGTAACTGAAGCTCTAGTGCTCAAAATTCATTAATTTTGGGGAAAAAATAAAGCACTTCTTACCTGACTCATGGAAGATTCGCTGTCTCCTCATATTGGTTGATATGTCAGCAATACTTGATACTGTTGATCATTTCCTTTTCCTTAATATACTGTCTTCCCTGTTTCTTAGGACATCTCATTCTCCTGGTTTTCTTCCTACCTGCTGTTTGTTATTGGTCTCTTTTTCTAGTTCCTTTCTGTAGACTCCAACCTCAAAAATGTTGATGATATTATGACATTCATCACATTAAATACCCTATTGGTTTGCTAGGGCTGCCATAGCAAAACCACAGTCTGGGTGGTTTAAACAGTAGAAATCTATTTCTCTCAGCTCTGGAGGTTGAAAGTCCAAGATCGAGGGGTCAGCCTCCAGAACTGTGAGAAATTAAGGTCCTGAGGTCTCTCTCCTTGGCTTGTAGATGGCCCTGGTCCTGCTGTATCTTCACGTGGCTTTTCTCTGTGTCCCAGTACTCAAAATGTCTTTTCCTTTTTCATAAGGACAGCAGTTATATTGAATTATGGTTCTATACATATAATGTTATTTAACTTGAATTGCCTCTTTAAAGGGATGATCTCCAAATACAGTCATATTGAGGGCAGGGCTTCAACATGTGAATTTGGGGGAACACATAATTAAATATGTGATGAATCATCCAAAACCCCTTTCTTGAAATGGAGTTATCCACATGGGTCCAATGTGCATGAGCAAAACTGGCTGATATAACACAACCCCCCTTTTCTATCCAGACTGTTTCTCCACATCCTCACCCTCTCAGACAATGGCAACCCTTCCATCTGCTCAACTCTGAGACTTCACAGTCATCCTTAATTTCTCTCTTTCCCTAGCACCCCATATGCAATCTGTCAGAAAGCCCTGTTAACTCTTGCTTCAAAATATACCCAGAAAATGACCACTTCTCATCGCCTTTACTACTACTATAATTTCCCACCTGGATTAGGACAAAACTCCTTCCACCTTTACCCTCCAGCAGTTTGTATTCTAGAGCAGCTGCAGTGATTCTCTTAAAAATCAGATTATGCTATTCTCCACATCAAGTCCTTGCACTGTTTTTTCATCTTACGCAAAATAAATCCTGTAACTCTCTAACCCATCTCCTGCTGTGTGCTGTCTCTCCCTCTGCTCCAGCATCGCTGGCCTCCTTAAACAGACCCCTCACATTCTCACTCCAGTATCTATGCCACTGCTGTTCTCGTTGGCAGTGTTCTGCCTCCTAGGTCCACATGGCTCACTCCATCACTGCCATAACCTTTTACTCAAATGTCACCTTTTCAACGAGATCTTCCCTGACCACTGCATCTTAATGCTTTAACAAACACATTCCTCCCCAGATTCCCATTTCCGCTCCCTAGTTTCCATCTTATTTCTCCTATCACAGTCTTAATAGATAGTATGCTTTACATATTTACCGTGCTCATGGTCCATCTCCTTTACTGGAATATAAACTCCACGATGACCAGAATGCATTTTTATCAGTTCTGTTCACAGCTGTCTACTCAGTACTGAGAATAGTGCTTGGTCAATATTAGACATTCAACAAATGTTGCTGAATTTATTTATGCATTTACCCAATAATTCAAAAAATATTTGCTGTATATCTACTTTGTGCCAGACACAATTATAGATAAGAGGTATGCATTGGTGAGTTAAAGAAAAAGTTTCTTTTCCTTATAAAGCTTCAATTTAGTAGTTTTACTGTAAGAATGCATGAAATAATGAAAAAGACAGAAATCTCAGCCACAGAAAATGCTGAACCACTTGGAATAACACATATCATGAAGTGGAAATAGACATGGAAATCATTCACGGAAGCCTGCGAGTACCTCCCCTTTTCGGCTCTTCTCCAGGTATAGAGATGTGCAATCATCTGCGGTCTTCACTCAGATGTTTCACCCTGTCATTACTCAACCACTATCTGTTACTTCAGTCTTCTGGTAGAATTCTCCGTTATCTGCTCACCAACATTTGGGTACCTTACTCGCCATGCTCCACATTTTCCCCATCAGAGGAGCAGAGTGATTAATAACACTGGCTTTAGATTCTGACTTTGTGAACAGGAATCTCTGCTCTGTCCCATTAAGCTGTGTGACTGACAAGAAGTTGCCTTTTCCGTATGTTGTTCTTTTGAATAAAATCTGAAAAATGAACACAATATTACCAAAGTTTAGATGTGTTATATGTAAAGGGCCAAGTATATAAAGACTTAAAACAGTACTTAGCCCATAGTAAGCACTAACTACCCTTTACTTTGTGTTTTTTAATTCATAGTTTCTACTAAAGAAGTATGGCTTATTCAAAGTATATGCTGCTTTCTGCTATATTGTAACCCATTAACTTCATGGCACATGCTGCAATTCATAAATATTTAATTTCTGGATGTTTTGCCTATGTTTCAGAATAATTTCTTAACAATTACTTTCAGTTTCACTGAATTTAACATAAAATTCGAGAAGAATTTGCTTTACTGGCTTATGTTGCTTGTCACTTCATTTTGTGTCTTAATTCCTTCTTTCTTGCATTGATGTTTTGTTTTGCTGTAATAATCTTTAGGTAATTCTTGCTGAAAGGATCTGTGGGGGTAAATTTTTTGCAGTACTTTTATGTCTAAAAATAATTTTATGTTGCCAAAACAACTGAATGCCAGCTTGCAAGAGTATAGAATTTACACTTCAAAGTAATTTTCACTCAGAATTTTAAAAACATTGCTTCATTGATGTTTCTGGTGCACAGGTTGATAAACTTGTGTTTGTGTTTCACTCATTAAAAAAGAATTTCTGGTACTAAATTTGCTGTAAAAATGACAAATTATTCTATTTTCTATGTGGATAATATAATTTCTTTTTCTCTAGAGAAATTTGGATTTTTTTTCTTTATCCAAGATACTCTGGAAATTCACCAGAATATGACTAATTAATACTGTTTAACATTCAATGAGCTTGTTCAATCCAAAAACTAATAACTTTTGTCGTTTCTGGGACATTGGTATTTCTTTTATTATTTTCTCTCCTTTTCTTTTTCTTATGAAACTTCTGGATCGCTTTTCAATGACTCTATTTTGTCCTTTGAAATGCAATAGTGATAATTACTTCATTATATCATCTGCCTTGCTTATAACATTTTCACTTTTGTCATTCAATGCATCTATCAAAATTTCTTTTAAAATTTTTATTCATTGCATTTCAATTTCCCAGAACCCCAGTTTTTAATTTTTGTCATTACTTTTGAATTTTGTTTTTGCCTAAGAACTTATTCTTCTTATAGGGTATTCTGATACTTAAATCTTTCTCAAGCTATTATACTTGCTTTGAAGTAGTCTTACTTTCCATGAGAATTTAATTTTCTGCTTGTGGAATTTATACCTTTTTCTTCATGATATTGATTTTCTTTAAAGATTTGTTACCTTTGAATATATATATCTATACACACACACACACACATACACACAGATATATATGTAGCATTTTATTTCTTAAACCCAAATTAGAATTGTTCTATGCTATGGTTATTACATTTCTGATTCTGAAAGAGAAGGAACCCTGTAACTTTTAAATATTCCACCCCATATTTATTCAGCTTTAATATATAGAAGTGACTTAATGAGTGAAGAAAATATTTGTTGCTTACAATAGTGAGTGATTTAGCTTTTATTTCCAAGAGAAAAAATGTTTTTATAGATTGAATTTCTTTACTCAGAAATTACTAATTTTTTAAAATTAATAAATTGCACTGGCACTATATCATTTCAGTGATCAGGTTCTCCAAAATGTCCTTCAAATCCCTTTTCAAATCATTGGAAGCATTTCAATGACAATGAAATAAAAATGATATGTTGATAACATTTGATCTCCACTTAGTAATGGTGAGTACGTAATTTAATGCAGGGCTGAGAAGGAAAAAAGTTTCATTTTCCAAGAAAATCTACTACTTTTTCTAGTCTGGTTCTTGTTTAGCTGAAAGTTGGGACATATTCCTTCCTTCACCTTCCCTCCTTCCTACCCACCTTTCATCACCCCGCTCCTGTCACCACTGCAGACGTGATTCTATTCAGTTCGCCCTGAAACACTACTGTCTTCTTCCTCGCCATCGGCTGTAGAACTCAAAGAGCCTTTACTTGTGTTTTCCACCCACCCCAACTCCTCTAAGTTCTTAACCCTGTCAATTCAAGATCTAGCAGAAAGTGTCAACTCTTCTGAGATGTCTTCCCTGACACTCCAGGGTGAAATGGGAAGTTCTCATCTCTAGCCTATTTTGCATTGTAAACTGGTTATTCGGATGTGTTTATCCTGTTAGTTAATTTTATCTTTCATTGCTTTAGAATTCTAAACATATTTTTGGATAAAAGTTTGAACCCTGATCTCCTGGCAATCTGTAACACTTTTATTATCCAGTTAATCCACAGGCACTAAAAATTTAGTCTCTGAAACAAGTAAGATGAAAAGTACTGATATAAATAATATCTACTAAAAACTAATGGTAAAATCTCTACACATTGACAGAGTTATGAATGGCAATTTTTAAAATGACAGTCTAAAGCAACATCTCACTGGTAACAGCCTTAATAGCCACTCTCCTTGATTTTCTCCTTCCCACAGCACCACATTGGGCGGCCAGAGGTCACAGCGCTACAGACACTTCCAGTTTGAAGAGTGACCCTTTATAAGTTTCTGCTTTGGGGGCATAGGTCTGTTGTGCTTAAAGAAAAAAATGTCTAATTCTAGCTTGTTCTAAAAATGTAAATAGCTCATGATACAGAATAAATCCTAAATGCATTTAATTACATAGAAGAATTTGCCAAAACCATACAAACACCTCAATAGAAGTTAAAAAAAGTATTTTATGATAGCAAAATTTGTCCATAATTGTATACTGTTCAAGAGTATAGGCTGCTATCAGACTATATGAATTTGAATTCTGTCTCTATCATTTAATTTTTGACCTTGGATAATTAATTAACTTTGTTTCACAGTTACTTCATCAGTAAAACAGAACTAATTATAAAATCACACTTTACAAGGTATTATAAGCACTAAATATATAAAGTGTTTAAAAAACTATTGGTTAAAAAAAGCTTATCAAATGTTTATTATTCTTACTAATATAACATTAGGATTTTTAATAAAAGCAATAACTTGAAATCTCTCTATTAACAAGGCAGAGTATATAATTTAAAATAAGAAATTATATATTTGTCTAGGTAGAACCCTCCTTAAACAAGAAAAGAATACCCTTGTAATCAGTTAAATAGTGGAAATAGTAGAATTAGTAAAACTGGTAGTTTGAGAAGTAATTCAAAAGAAGTATAAATGTATAAAAATAATAAGATATTAATTCATTTAATATAATTTACAAAAATATTATAGCATAATGCTTACAAAGTAAAAATGCACTTGGCATGACATGTTTTAACCTTAACAGTTCACATTATAATACATGAATTAGAAGAGCTAAAAAATACCAAGTAATAAAAGACATTTTTTGTGTTAACAGCTAAAAACCTGTTAAATAACTGACTTTTATATAGCTGGGAACAGATTTTTTTCAACTAATATAATAAACCCACGGCGATTAAATTCATATGCAAAAAATTAAGTGAGACCATTTCCATTCACACAGATAATAATGCCATCTAAGTTAATTGGTAAATTTACTGTAATAACAAAGTTTCATAAGATTTTATAATCAATAAACTAATACAGTAATTAGTCTATAAGTTAAAGTGTGAAAGCATATAAATGATTTAAAAGGTAATAATGGGTGAGTACCTTACCAGAATTCAAACTGTACTAATAGTGATTGTGATAAAAATTATAATATGTTATAAATGAAAGTTTATACTTCAATCAGTTATAAAATGAATAAGTTGTTGGGATCCAGTGAACAGCATGATGATTATAGTTAATAATATTTTATTGCATACTTGAAATATGCTAAGAAAGTAGATCTTAAATGTTCTCATTACAAACACGCAAATGCTCACTATGTAAGGTGATAGACATGTTAATTAACTTGATCATAGTAAACATTTCACAATGTATTCAATGTATATTGAATTATCATATGTATTATATAATAGAATATGTGTTGTTTTTAATTATATATTATATGTTACATATTGCACATTATATATAAACATAATATTAGGTTAAATCAGAAAACCCGATCAAGCACAAAATACAAATTCCATAGATAGATTCAGAAAATAGTATGTTGTATGGCTATTTATATTAAAAATAGTTCTTAAGGTAGATTGTGGTAATAAATATTGTCCCCAAAGTTTTTGAAATTGTTTCTCCACATCATTCATGATACTTGATGTTAAATCTTTTTAAAACAGCAAATTATGTACTATGTATCCATATTAATATATTTTTGTGCATGTAGTCAGGTAAAGATTCACTTTTTTGTCCCTCGTAGGTGATAAATTGTCCCCATAGCCTTTATCAAATAGCTTATCTTTTCCCACTCTCCCTAGAAGCAAGGAATATTTTTATGGTTTTTATTTGGGTTTACTATTTTCCCTCTCTTTACACGAATCCCACTATTTTGTGGACTGAACACACATAGCTCCAGTTTCTATAGTATCCGTAGTTCAGTAGGTCTTCGTATCTCAAAGGAAAGTGCTCTAGATCCTTCCCTTTGGTTTCCTTCTTCAAAAGTTTCTTGTCTTGTCCTTTTGCTGTTGTTGTTCTCCACTCTTGCATTTGAGTTTTAGAACTGGTTTCTTAAAACCCACTACAAATATTGGAATTTTCATTCATATTGATTATATTTCTTAAAGTGGATAAAATTCACACCTTTATAGTCATTGAGTCTTCCCACTTTCAAATATGGTACATTTTCCATTTATCTAGGTCTTCTTTTCTTTTTCTTCATCCATAATGTTATATTGATTCTTTATACAGCCCTTATGCATCTCTTTTTTAAGTTATTCTTGGATGTGCTATAGTTTTTACTGTCATTATTGTAATGAAATAAGTTTTCCTATTATGTTTTCTTATTGGAACTACTGTGTATAGTAATACTGCTAACGTGTATTTAAATGTTGTTTGATCTTGAGTGCAGCAAGCTTGCTTAACTCTCATTATTATTCTTGTATGTTTGGAGATGCTTTGGGGTTTTCTTTCAAGATAGACTTCCTTTTCCATTTTTCTATCGCCCCCCAATATTTAATTGTCTCATCACAATACTGTACCTCTGGTATAATGTTCAATATTCATATTTTAATGGAAATGCTCCTTTATCAAAATTAGTTAATTTTCAAGTATATGGTTTAAAAATAGCTTTATAACTATATGTTCATATCTATCAATATTTTTCTTTAATTTTTCTCCTGTGGTAATATATAGCAAAGAAAAAAGCCCAATATTCTCTAAATGCTGAATGCTTATATACATGCACCTACTTATTATTTCTATGTTTTCATTCTTTTACCTTTAAGTGCTTAGTTCAGCTGAAACTTACTTTAGCAAAAAGTGTAATGAAATGCTTACACAGTATTCATTATTTTCCAAAGATAATTTTTTATTATTTACTGGAAAACCTGTTATTTACCCATGATTATGAAACATTAATTTAACTATATGCCTAATTGTTTTATACAGAGGTTAATTTCTAGGGCATTCAGAATTGAGTTAGGATTCGTATTTATTCTTTATTTATGGTAAAGAAGCTACTTTATAGTACTTCCAATTATTATCACCTTTCTTTCACATATAACCACCCTGATATATGCATTCACATAAGATTTTAAGCCAACTGGAGGACAAATAATAATGGACTAATTATGACTGCAGAGTTGCATACTTGCTAGGCACACAACAGATGCTCAATAAAAAGAAGCTAGAATGAATGCAAATGAACTTTAGTAATATTCTTAAACTGTAAAATAAAATACCTATTATTTTGCTTTAACAAAATCCATATTAGTCCTCTCTTTAAGGAATGCCATCTACGTTTGTTAAAACTACACAGTGTTTCTGACATAGCTCATTAAAAACAACTTTAGCCCACACATTATTTGTCTGAACTCAGCAGTTACAAGAAGAAATAAATAAGCAGGACTAATTTGAAAGTAAAACCATTATTTTCAAGTTTGATCTTAATTCAAAATTGGATTTAAAGCTGCCTTCTACATTCTAATTAATACACTTATTCACTGAGAATATATGTAAGAATATGTTTTAATCTTGAGACACCTCCATCCAAGTTGGGTGATAATTTTCACAGTCTTCCTTTGGTCCCTCTAAGAGTTATCCAAAGGTAATACAAGTAGGAATGGCCAATGTCTCTCAGAAACAGCTTTAACAAAAGAAATGGAAATTGAGTTGAAGGAGGGAAAGTCTTAATTAAGAGGACTGGTTTGGGGAAAAAACAAGCAACTTCACAGAGAAAGTGTTGGCTTTTTCAAGCCATAATGAATCTCACACTGGGTCTTGATCTGGTGACTTTTAAATTTTTCCAATTTTTACTTATTTCTTATTTTAAATGTATTTATTTCCCTGATAGTTACAAAATTATTCAATGCAGCTTACACCCTATATATATTCAGTGCAACATATCTGTGTTTAAATTAGTAAAGTGTGACAAATGAAAATTAAGTTTAGAATTCCAAGTCATCAGGGAGAAATGTAATGTATCAAAATGCAGGTCATTAAGATCTTACATAATTATTAAAGCTGAATTTTACCTATACTCTGAGATTCCCACTGGCCAAAGAAAATAGAGAAGTTAATAAATTTTAGGATTTCTATTGCCAAGAAGTTACAAACTATTCAGGAAATGAAACAATCCTCAGACTAGTAGGGTCTGGGAATATTTTTCTCCCACAGGTCTTCGTACATAAGATACTGATTAATACAGTGGCCTTTATCCTCAATAACATCCCAGTAATAGACATGATAATGAATACCCTATGATTTCTTCTTGTGTGCTTCCATGTAGGTGGAAGGCATACTTTAAAATCCAAATTCAGTGAAAGGGATCTGCACCAGGGCAAGCTAAACATTAGAATTCAAGTATACAACGTCAGAGAGAGTCTTCCTTAATGCTAGGATAAAATCTTGGCTCTTTATCAGACATTGTTAAATGAAATCCTGGTTGTTATTCAAAAAGAGTTTTTGGAATTTGTGACCAACTGTATAAAATATATCCCAATAAAAGGTTTTCAAGTTAAACGAACACAATGAACACCAAAGTAAATACTTCTTTTATGAATTAAATTTGGCTAGCAAAGCTGATAATTTGTAACCTACAATACATCAATCAGTTGACAAATTCCATGCGGAGTGGGACTCTGTATGCCATCTTTTCCACTGTGTATCACCAGCTTTTAGCATAGTGTCTTGGAGTAAAGTTCAAGAAACATTTGAGAAAAATGAATGAACAAATGAATGAAGTGAACCTCCACACATCTTCTTCTACAGTCCAGGTTTTGCAAAGTGTTGTGCAGTATAGAGAGGTTCTTTGCTTCACCAAAAACCTGAAGCATCAGTCTTCTCTTTTACCCATTAAAAGGAGATCTACATGAATTTTAAAGGTAGGGCTCACATGCTTTTAGGAAAATTCAGAAAACTGATTAAGGGCTAACATTGTCCCCAGAAGACATAACCTCACAGTTTAACGCTGTTGTGAGGTGCAAATGAGAAAATAGAATTAATGCATATGTATAATGTGAAGATTTACATACATCTCTGTAAATGTACAATTCTTTAGGCACCTTCCAAAAGTCTCTAGGTCCTAAACTGTCCAATTATATGATGCTTCCGTATACCTCAGAACCTTGTACTAGTGTATGACCTTCTCTCCATGCTATAGTTCCTTTTGCTTGGGGGTGTTATAATAACCCTTCTGTCTTCTTGTTTTCCTTATCTCTTTCCTCTCATTGAGGTGTATATTTTAAAACACAGGGTAGTTAGGCCCATAGACTCTGGCTAGAGATTCTGATTCCACCGTTTATTAGCTGTTTGATGTTAAACAAGTTACATTACTCTAATTTTTTCCTAGCATCATTATCTATAAAATAAGAATAATATATATCACATTTGCATGGTTATAAAGTTAAAAGCAATAATAGGTAATGTACACAATAACCAGCAAGTGACAAATGTCAATTGTTCTCGTGATTATTCTACCAGAACATTCTGTGTAAAACCTAAACCTGACCTGGATGATTCTTACTTAAAACCTTCAGTGATTTCCAGAGGCTCAAATCTGTACAGTACAGTATGTAATTTTCACTTATCATCTGGCTTCAGCTTCCCTTTGCACCTCCATCACCCACCATCCCTACCTCCCTCCGTTTATATTCTGCTCAGCTTTTCAGGGTTCAGGTATCCAAGCAGACCACAGTCTTTTAAGTCTTTAGGATTTGGCACATGCTGTTTCTTTCTTTTGGCATACCCCTCCCTCCCTGCTTTGGCAGGAACATTTCTCTTTCTCTGGAAACCATTTCCTATTTCTCCTCGATAGAATTAACAAGCCTCTTGTCACCATAGCACTGTCTAGAGACAGATACTACATTTACCTATATTTGTGTGTCTCTCTCTGATTTGTCTGTGAATTTCTCTAGGACGGGAGTCCTCTTTAAGTCATTTCTAAGTCCCAGAATGCCTGTAACATAGTAAAGATGAAATATGTACTGTTAAATAAATGAACAAACGCCTAGTGCAGGGCTTCCCGCCCAACATGTGCTCAATAACATTTATCGATTTGCATTGATGGAATTTAATTTAATTCAAACAACTGTTGCTCCCACAGAACCCTAATCTACTTGCAAACAGAGGGTAGACCCCTTGGGTGTTTCAGGGTCCTTCTGGGTTACTAAATATGATCTAATACGCTGGCAATTTAAGAAAGAGGTTTTTCTCACTAGAATATAGGAAAAAAGTGGAACTTGGGACTTGTAGCAGGAAGGGCCGTAGAAAAAGGATTGCCTGCCCGGAGATGCTGTCTCATCGCTTGTGTCATCCCCCTGCCCCCACCATCGAGCCTGGAGCGACGTGAAAGGGAAAAGGAGAAGGAAAGAAAAGGGATGAAAAATTTGACCCGCCCCAGCTCCCCTCCCTACCACAGAGAAGGGCTACAACACTAAGCCAGACACCCTAACGCGCCTCCAGGGGGGACCAGATTCTTGGAGTCCTCAAATAATCTGCCCCGTCCTTTCTTCCCTTCTTCTCTGGCTTTCCCTCTGCCTTCACTTTTTCCCTCCTTCGTCCTTCCCACCACACACACACACACACACACACACACACACTGGGGACCAGAGAACCGCCCTGCTTCCAAATTCCCTGTTCTAGGAGCCCCGTGACTGTCAACGACAGGTGCCAATCAGGCAGCCAGATGCCTGCGAGTTGAGTTAATTAAATAAATAAACAAACAAACCCCACAGGTTGAGGGAAAAGAGGAAAAGAACATAGCAACCTCCAATCCGTGTACATATGCAGGTAGAATCCCCAACAAGCAAAGAGCAGGATATCTCCGACTACTCTGAGGACGATGAGCACCACAAACAGGAACTTTAAAGGATTTGAAATCTGTTGCCTGTTCCACTAGGAATATTGTTTGCAAGGCACAAGGTGTCTTTTGGTAGTGAGCACCCTCTGCGCATGCGCAGGTCCATTCGGGGGAATTACTGCCCTGCCGCCGACTAAGTTGCATTCCTTGAATCTTCGCCGAAAAGACCATTCTTCAATCAGAGTTAGTAATGTGGAGAGTACAAAATCGAGAGAGTTTGGGGCTTCTCTCTTTCCCTGTGATGATTGCCATGGTCTGTTGTGCACACAGGTGAGCTGTTGTTTTTTCCTAGTGTTTTTCTTGTTACATGCTTGCTGGATTGTGTAGCTTCTTATTGGGGGGTAGGTGTGCCTGTCTATTTTTGCTGCTCGCAGTTTGTGTTCATTCTAAATACGGTCCCTACTTCTTCCCTTCAGCGCCAATGAGCCCAGCAACATGTCATACGTGAAAGAGACAGTGGACAGATTGCTCAAAGGATATGACATTCGCTTGCGGCCGGACTTTGGAGGTAAAGCTTCATCTTTTTTCAACCTGTAACCCACACCTAATTCTCCTCTACTGTCAAAGATAAATGTCAAAAAAAGCATGTAATTTTCATAAGCGTACACTACGCCCTACGCCCTGGACACACACACACGCACGCACACACACAGGATCCCCCAGTCGCAGGTGGATGAAACCCCAGGCAGAGCCGACCTTCCCCCGGCCCGACACACCCTCTGCATAGTCACTGCATTACGCGTGTGCCCACACCTGTTTTTCTAGGCTGTCCCCTGTCAGGAGGGGTGGGGGTAGAAGGAGCCCATTCAGAATGTTGCAAGCGCAGAGGAAGCCCCTCTCCCCTCCCCAGCCTGTCGCCACTCTGAGAATCTGCGTCCCACCTCCCCGGCAGGGCCCCCCGTGGACGTCGGGATGAGGATCGATGTCGCCAGCATAGACATGGTCTCCGAAGTGAACATGGTGAGTGGCCTCAGGACGAGCTCCGTGGCCGGGCTTACGCAGATACGAAATGGACCGGTCTCCATGCCCTCTGCGTTTCATTGGCGGTCATCTCGCCCGGGCCCGGGAGTCCCACTCCGCGTGCTCTCCCCACTCTGAGACACACACACACACCCTCTTGCCCCTGGTTTGTATTTTGGACATACACACACACACGGGCTACTGCGGTGTTCCGAAGGAAACGTGCCCCGCACTATTTGGGGAAAGACGGGTGACTGGCAGCCGCGGATCCGGTGGGGCGGAGTCTGAGGGTTACTTTGGCAGGGTTTCCTCGGGTGTTCCGATGCGGAGGGCACCATCTGCCGGCGGTCGGGCGGCCTGCACGAGGGTCCCCGGACGGTGGTCCGCAGCCTCCTTCTCTCCGGTCCCGTCCCCCGGTCTCCTCAGGTCGGGAGCTGGGACAGACCCAGCCTCGCCACCAAGCACGCAAGCACACAGCGAGGTTTCAGAGTGTCCCATCCCTCTTTCCAGGCTCAGGCAAAACCGTGTGGCAGGAGCAACAGGCTAAGACTACAGTCCATGCTTGCGAATACGAAAGTGCTCAAACCAGCTTCTGGGAGCCTTGTATTGTTTCCACGTGGGGGTCGATAAATTTGCCTTGCGGCGTCTTACAAATTTAAGATGTTTTACCCTGGAAACTTAAGCATGCCGAAGATGCTTGATGATTAAAGGGGAAGTAGAAGGAAGGGGGCGAGAGTAACAGCGCAGCCCTTTCATTTCAAAGGGTTAACATTCTATTGTTTCCTTTTTTCCCCTCCTCCCTTTCTGAAGCTGTTGCAAAAATGGATTGAAATCATAGCTGTCACTTTCTCTATTGGCTGCTTCCAACCACTGTGGGTAGCAGTTTTCTAGTTAGAGTTTCTAACTGTTGCTTCTGCTAAGGCAGAAGGGAAAGCCTGTTGCTTTTCTAGAAACAACCACCTAGGGAACAGCTAGATCTACGTGAGCAACATGTCATCCCCGCCCCACGCCCCAGTCCCCACTTGCGAAAAAATATTGTGGCAGCAAAAATTTAGACAGCCTGACTAATTTAAAGGCTAAAACCGTTAAGGATTTTATCCATTTATAGCTGTAAAGGATATTGAATTGTCTTTTTATTTCATTACTATGGTCTCATTATGTATTAACATGCTAAGGTTTAAGAATTTTTTTAAGATTAGGGAAAAATATGTTTATAATCTATTGAATATGGCTACAATAAAAAAGTGTAACTATTAAATTTCTGTATTTTATAGTTGTAACTTACACAGTTTTATTATTTTTCTTTTTAAAACTGATTTTTCAATTACAGTTAACATACAATATTATATTGGTAACATAATGATTAGGTATTTATATACCTTAGGAAGTGCTCACCCCAATACTAACTTACCTGGATTTAAATAGCTTATTTAAACACTATTTTAAAATAAGGTCTCCAATTGTTGTATGGAAAAAACAAAACCAATTTTTAAAAATTAATGCACAGTGAGTATTTTCTGACTGGGCAAAGGTTTTTAATAGGCTGACTTATTTATAATATTGTGTTCACATTCATGGCACTACAACAAAGTACCCCAAACACACTAGTGTTACACATGTACAATATAATAATGTATACATATACAAATCATACCCAATGAAAGTTATCGCAGCTAAAAAATTAGAAAAAAGAAGTTGTATCAGGCAGGTAAATAATAATACTTTCATTTTTTCCTTGCAAGTAGCCACATAGATAATTTATAAACCAGGGGAAAGAGTAGGAAAAGTTCAAAAGACAAGCCATGACTTTGCCAGTGGACAGCCTTCTGTATAGCATATTATACTTTTCAGAATTTTTAAAAATGTATAATTCTGCTGACTATATTACAAACACCTTTCCCGGTGGGGTTTTTTTTTTTTTTTTTGGTTTTTTTTTTTAACTGAATGGGGAAGTTGTGTTAACTAAAACAAACCACCACCACCATAACAACAAAAAGCTCCCTATAACCAGCTTTTCAACTGAATTCATACATAAGCTCAGAAAAAAATTGAACTTAAATGCAGTGCCCCTGGAAATAGCTCCTAATGTTGGGATAATATGGTTTATTTACTCACTGCAGCATGTGATTATGTACTTGATTTTTTAAAATATTCACCGAGCAGATAAAGCTATGAAAAATACATTCTAGTAAAATACCCATTACTCTTCCACAGTGGTATTAGAGATATATGGGAAAAGAGGGAGCATTGAATATTGAAAAATAATAAAACTTGATTTACTTATTTTTTCATTTTTCATTTTAATGAGAGCTACCAATAAGACCCAAGATTTCTTTTATCTTTGCTCATCTATGGCAAAGCATTGAAATAAACAGATTGAAAATAACTACAAGAAAAATGGAAATAATGAGGAATTTTAGGATTGAGGGTTTTGTATAAACACAATCTGGATAGTTAGCCCTGGTTAAGAGAATGGTCTATAATCAGCTTTGGTTTTTAGATAATGTAAGTAGGGGTAAAATGTCTGTGGGAAATAAGACTAATTGTTTCCTATATTAATCATGTCTTAGTAGCCTGATAGGAAGTAACTTTTGAGGTTAATAAAAAATACGAATGGACAAAGAATATAAAAGTAGCTTTAAGGACAATTCAGACTAAAATTCACTACTAAAGCATTGCACATTTTTATATTCTTACTCATTATCATTATTATCCACCCATTCCACAGCTAGAAAAATGATATGATAGTTTTACAAAACATTAATGGATTTGAAACTAGGTTCTGTTAATTTTTGTTATTTTTATAATGAAATATGATTCCATGTTAGTTTATAGACTTGTCTGTTTTAACAAATAACATAACATCAAAAGTATTTTCTGATACATATACTTCAGGATGTAAAATATTTTCCCCAAATAAGAAAATAGAATAGCTTTTATAGTCAAAGATCTCTACTGTTGAGACTTGTAGTTGCTAAGTAGTGAATGCAAAACCTCTGAGTAATACTATTTATACATAAAAAACAAAACTTAAGAGCAAGGTTTTTGAGGAAATAATATTATTGATTGAATTAAGAATTTCTCTTCTGGCATCTTGTAATATATTGTGTATGTGACCGTGACCATGTATTATTATTTTTGAATAATCATCTTTAAAAAACACTGTGATTTCCATTTATTGTTATATTAAGCCCTGCAAACCTCTCTTAATTTCTGCCAAGCCATGTATTTGCACACACATACACACACTTACACACACTCTAGAGTGACTAAAGATGAACAGGAGGCCATTGGGACAAAAAAGAGACAATAGCCCCAGAAACTGCCTTAAAGTAACCCAGTAAAGCACAGGTAGTGATAAGCAAGTCTTCTCTTTGTAGAATCGAAAGATTGGGGAAACATGATATTAACTATACGCAAACAAGTGGTTGAACTCTTCTACTTCAGATTCCAAGCACTAGTGGTTCCTTCCTATTAAAGAGGTGGCTTCTGATAATCGAGTAGGAATTCCACCCACAGAGCTCCCTGATCCTGATCAAAAGACACAATGGTGCAAGTGACCATTCCCAGAAAACTTTACATCTGTTGAGTCCTAACCTAAAGTAGCCATCCCCAGTGACAGATAACTAACGTGGACTTGTCGTTTCTTTCCTTCCTTCGTGCATGGATAGGTGCAACAGTGAATGTTCCTAGAGGCATTACAAATAACAATGGAACAACCCAAATCCCCAAACCTCAAGAAAATGAGCCAATTGTTTAAATAATGCCTAAAAGAAAAGCAAGTATAATTTACCAAACACTCAGTGTTGCTCAAGTCCATTCTTGTTGCTGTTGTTATTTTAATATGTGGTTCCAGGTTTCGGGTACACACTTTAGTTATGTCTAATTACCATCATCTTGGTAACACAAAACAGTAACCACCTGTCAGAATCCCTCTCCTCCCCACTCATTTCTTTAACTCAGCGTTTTACAATCTTTCACGTGTACCCGAATCACTCCAAGATATTAAAATGTTACACTGCAAATTCTGAATCAGAGGTCCGGGATGGGGTTGGGCATTCCAAGTTTCTAATGATTTCCAGGTGATGCCCATTGCTGGCATGCAGACAGCACTTAGAATAGCAAAGGCTGCAGTGGGATGTTCTAAGATTTAACATTATTAAGAAATGAACATTTTCCTCTTAAATTTCTCTAGGAATGGTATTATTGCAAGGTTCCAAATTAAGTTTAAAGCTAATTTCTAGGTAGTTAAACAGGTAGCTGTGTTCGAAAGGAAAATTTAGTTGAGTTATCGATGACAAGCAACAGGACAAAGGCAAGAGCCTGGATGACAGAGCTTGACTTAGACTAATAAGCAGTCCTCCTACTTGTGAGTCAGCCAGCCTTAAATGATGGCTACGAAAATATGGCCAAGCACTGTCACTCTGACAGTATTGTACTATTCTGCTGCTTTACAGAGTGCCAATGACTTCTCTACTGAATAGACAGCATTGCAGCTTGTTTTTGCCCCCACTGAGGAGCTGGCAATAGCTTTGTAAAATAGCCTAAACATACTCTTGCTTCTGTCAGTAAATTCTCTGGGGTTATAATAGAATTTCTTTTCAATAGAGCAAATAGGTCTGTACCATTTAAAGGTAGAAACAGATATCAGCAGTTAAATAAAGACATAAATTCATTTTTCTCTTATATGAGTAATCAACTAGGTCTCAGTTTTAGGTGCTAGGTTACAATATTATACCATCTGGAGAAGGTGAAACAGGAAAAACTTACCTTTGCCTTTGTGTCTGGAGATGACGGAAAGATTGTTTTATACATTAAGCCACACCAAAGCAATCCTATGCAGATTTTTACATTTTTGAGTTCACATTTGAAAGCCTACTGCTCTTAGGACTAGGTATTAAAATGTGTACTACAATGAAAATAAATAGTAACATTTGTTGAACATATCCTATGTATCAGGTATGCTTATCAAGTAGCTTTTACTTTGTACATTAGTAGCTCATTTAATCCTTGAGTTGAGGCTCTGCAACTATTATCACCTATTAAGATGGAGAAATTGAGGTTGAGAGAGGGAAACTTAGGTTGAGAGAGATTAAGTAACTTGTTCAGAAGTTATAGAGCTGGCAGATGGCAGAGCCCAAATTTGAAACCTAGCAGCCCGACTCTGAAGACTGGTTCCTATCAGCTAGGCAACTGAAACTACGTTTCTGGAGTTTAGCTTTGGGACCGTGAGTGAGTCATTTGACTTCTCTGGGCTTCAGGTGTCTCCTCTGTAATATTAAGGTAAATAACATGATTGTTAAACCTATTTCTAATTCAAATATTGTATGATATAAATTTAAATATTTAAAGAGTTTAGGCTGTCAAATCAAGATTCTTCCTCTCTATCTTATTCTCCAGTTAGAGTTCATCTCATTTCCCTTTATTTTCCCATTAGATGTGTCAACTAACAAGCATTTATTGAATTCCCACTGAATGCGAATGACGGTAGTCTCCTGGGAACATGACAGTAATATTGGAGGCAATCTGGGCTTCCTGAATCATCATTGTACTTGCTCATGGCATTATCTTCCATTTTTTCCCTCGTTAAAAACATTCCCAAAGACAGCAATGAGAAATATTGGCTCAATTGTCTTCAAAATGAGACTTAACTCATGACTGGTTTATGTTATATTGAATATTGAAACCAAGACCAAATTAGAACTATTTGTGTCCAATACCGTTGTCTATTGTATTCAAACTGGAATCATTACTATACTACTGACAAACTAATACTTTTTTCAACATGTAATGTTAAACAGAAGGAAACCATTATTTTCTAGGATCTGAGTATCCTTAAGGAGTCATCCATCCCACCTAAAATCTTTCCATCAGGGGGTCTGATAACAAGGTGTTTATGTCACCTGAATATCACTTAGTATCAGTTCTGCGTTTGATGCTCTTTGTCTTGGCATGCCCCCAAAATCTTGATAGCACCCTCAAAACACACATGAATGAAAATTTGCATTATCAAGGTAGATAAAACATTACAAAAGAAAAATAGTATTTCCATTTTCCAAATGACTTGAGTTTTAATAACTCAAATGGCATTATTATTCTTGAGGATAATTGGAAGATGGATGACTATATACTTATAATTGATTACATGTTAATACAGAGTTTCCCTGTGAACTTTTTTGAGCACTGAATCTTATTTTTTCATAATACCATGATCAAGTTTCTTGCATTTTAGAATAGCCCTGTTTTTAGCAGATTGTGCATTTCATGAAATCTGACTGCTATCTGTTGAAGGAAGTTAATTGTCAGTAGCAAATAATCTATTACTTGGCACTTGACAGAAATGTTCCAGAAAAGGTTTTATAATTAATTTCTATCAGAGGTGATCACTTAGGAAAATAAAAAAGCTAACCACAAAAAAAAGTGAAAGATACATGGGTCTTCTTTCATGAACCCAAAAGCCCCATTTCAGAATTTTCATAGTCTGTTTTTCTGCCAGTAATCTTTTCTGCTGCCCTTTTTTTAAGTGCCTAAGGTATTCCCACCCTTGCAGCTCCAATAAAACCTATCATCATATTGCATATTTAAGATCAAAGCCATTTTCCCAAGAGCTTTCATTCAACTACATTTATGACTAAAACAGATGTAATCTCTGTGGGATACAGTCTTTTTTAAAAAATAGTTAAAATTTCTATGTCAGAGTGTGAAGAGTTTCCCCCTTTGAAAGATTTTGCAACATCCATCGTTACTTTGGTCTTGGGGTATTTCAGTTCAATACGTACTCACTGATCATTCATCTTTTTCTTATGGCCTAAACTAGGCCCTAGGGATGGAAATATGATTGAGACATGCCCAATGCTTTCAAATATTTCACACTGTACAGAACAATGTATGTACAAAATTATCTTAAGACAATGTGTTAGATGCCGTGTTAGAGGTATACAAGTCTAGGATCCTGTGGGTGCACCGAGGGGTGGTTTCTAAGGCATGGCGAAGGGCTAATGCTTAACATGACCCTTAAAGAGGTACAGTACAGAGCACCATGTACTGGCTGCAAATGAAGAAAATCTTCCCAAAAAAGGAGGGCATAGGCATTGGCAGGTGTGCCTGAAAACAGCATGAAATGTTCTGGGAACTACAGGTAGCTCGCTATTGCAAGAACTTAAAGGACACAAGGAAGATAGTCGAGAGATAAGACAGAATGATAAAAGCAAAGAGTAAAACAATGTTATTGAGTGTTCTCACTTGTGTAAAAAGAAGCTTCTCTATAAACATATATTTTTTGTATATGCACTGACAATTTTTGGGTGAATATACAAGAAATGAGTAATGATGTTTTTCTTGGAAGTGAACCCAATACTGGAAGTATGAGTTGGAGGGATACTTACAGTTCTTTGTATGTTCTTTTGAATTGTTTGCTTAAAAAAATCTTATGCGTATTTTACACTTTCACTTTCAAAAGGCACACACGTGAATTCAAGTGCGCGCACATGTACACCCAGAGAGAGGGGGTGAGGGAGAGAGAAACAAAGGTGCTGGAATCAGTACGCTGGGGAAATGAATCCTAATGCTGAAATACAGAGAAGCTGCTAAAGATTTTAGCAGGTGTTGTGTTGTGCATTTCAGGTAGATCATTCTGGTCGCTATGTGGGGGATGAATTACAGCAGGCTGCGGCTGGGGATGGTGTTCCTCGTTAAGAAGTCAAGAGAGTGTCTCACAGTCCAGATGAGAAATGATAAATTCTGAAAACAGAACAGTATGCTATGCAGCCTTAGCAGTGGAAAGGGTGGGGGATATTCAGAGGCAAATCAGGAGAACTTCATGACCGGTTAGGTAATGGAGGTTAAAGAGGAAATGAACCCAGGATACTCAGCGGGCTCCCATGTTGCACGAAGGGCACATGTGGCACCGCCTGCCTAGGAAAGAAACGACAGGTAAAGCAGCACCAACCACCTTGCTCACCACTGAAGTGGAGGACGTTCTCAGCTCTATATAAAAAAAATCAGAGTATGTTGTATAGGTACTTTTAGGAACATGGAGGTAGAATATTACATGTTAGAATTATCCTGAAAAAGACTAGTTCCTTGGCGACTTTTATAGTTCTGTTCACAAATAAGGGAAACTCTATGGGGAGAAATCCTCAGGCCCAAAAGTGGGGTGGCTGAAGGGGATTGGTTAGAGATATGGAGAAAGGGTGCTGGCCACGGACAGAGAATAGGGTACAGTCGATTTTGATCTCTAGCGATATTGTTCTTTGTCTAGGAAGACCTAGACCCTGAACAGGATTTGGACCATTCTTTTCAAATTCCCCTAGAGAAGTGAGCTTTATACCCTGTTTTAGTTGCCTTTGTAAAACCATATATTATAGATAGGGAAAGTAGATATGGGCGGAACCCACTTACACGGCATCTGCTCTGTTCTCCACCATGTCTCTAAAATGATTCAGAGTCCTTCTGGAACATTGTGTTTCCATGAGAAACAGCGTGAAAGCAGTGTGATTTCTTGTAGAAATCGTATTTGGGCATGAAGTGAAACTGGGTATGACAGACAGCGCACGCGAGGCCAACAGCGTGCCCTGAGAAATGAAGCTTAGCTGCCAGGAAATTAAAAAGTGACTCCCATGAGCTTTGCAAGAGAACTGAAACATTTGAATGGCCGGGGGCGGGGGTGATTTTAAACAAGAACTCAACAGAGCCCTGTCCCCACACAAATAGTCTTCTGGATAGAGGATACCTATTTAAACAACAGCACATTCAGCAATTGTATTATTTTGTTTTGAGAAAGAAGGCAGAGAAACAGCTGGAGAAACAGATGTAAATAGAAGAGAGTTCTTAGGTAGCTGCTAGCAAGCAGCTAGTCCATCCCTTCCTACACAGAAAAGCAGTAGAGGTTTAAGGCCCTTCCCGATGCAACGGAAAATTTGGAGGACAGATGTCTTGCTCCTGCTGCTGTGAGGACTAATCAGGCAAGTTGCTAGGAGTGAATCCTGAGTGAATGAGTGGGTTTATTTGGGATCCTTCCTGAAAGAGGGGGAATAGTTTTGATGAAAGCTAGGGTCCCTGCCTACTCTAACCCTCTGTGACTCATGAGGAGGTTTTTCTTCTTCTGATCTATTATTTTCAAGGCAATGATATACAATTCTGTAGTCAAGAGAAATAGTTTTGTGGTTTTCAAAGAGACAGTTCAATGACATTTATTTGAAATCTTACCTGTGCCTGGAACATTTTGTCATGTCAGAGGCCATCACTTCTCCCTCCTACCACCTGCGATTCTCTCCCACCCAAATGCATCTAGAGCTACTTCAAAACCCACAGGAAGTCATCTTCCTTCTATGGAGCCGTTTTTGCAGCCACACTAGAGAGGATTCTGCTGGAGAATGTGTGTGTTGGGCATATGAAAAATCAAGACTCTGAAAAGACAAAAGTCCCAATATAAACAATGATCATTGTTTGGCATGTATAAGGTTTTTATTTATTAACCTTGTCTTTTTCCCCCACACCATATAAGCTCCAGGAAGTTTAGGATTATATTTTTATGCTCCGTATGTAACTCCTTGCATATTGCAGGGACTTAATAACAATAACATTTATTAAAATTAGAAAGAAATTTTCTAGTCATAAAAAAGAGTAATAATGGCATTTTAACTATTAATTCAGAAATTAATAGTTTCTCTGTCAGGTCTACCTTATACCTTCATCTGTAATTTTTTTTGTGTTGATCATGTATCATGACCTGTTTCCATAGAAACAACTTCATCATATGGCATAGCTAATTTCACTTCATGACAAATATCAATGTATATATATACATGTATGCTTCTTGACTCACCATGGGAGGTATGTTCTGACAAACCCATCCTCAATTGAAAATATCATAAGTCAAAAATGACTTAATACACCTAACCTACCAAACATCATAGCAGCCTGGCCTACCTGACACATGTTCAGATCACTTACATTAGGCTGCAGATGGGCAATTATATTGAGTTTTATCCCTTGAGTAATTGCCTTCCTCTTCTCACCAGAAACAGAAAACACAGATGGGCATTTCATAGGATGCAAACACCACAAACATCACAACGCACAATATCTAAATTATGGGATGCAAACATCAGAACACACAATATCTAAAAAATGGTGGCAACAGTAAATGTAGAGTAGGGGCTGTTCACCCTGTGATCGCATGGCTGGCTGGAGCTGTGGCTTCCTGCCACTGCCCAACACCAGGAGAGTATCACCCTGCATATAAGTAGCCTGGGAAAGATCAAAATTCAAAATTTTAAGTACTGACTGAGTATTTCTACTGACTCTGTACCACTTTTGCACCATAATAAAGTAGGAAAATTGTAGGTCAAACCACGGTAAGTTGGAGAACTCCGTACATAAACATGCATACACACACACACAAAACAAACTTTTCTCAGCCTTAGATAATAACAACTTCCTTTCATTTCCAAAATGTCATCTCCATACTGGCACCTGGACTCTCACTGTTTCTGGAAACACATAAGAAATTATTAAAGAAAAAATTGATTGACAACTAGAAACTGAATGGCATTTAAAAAGAAGGAAATCAAATATAAAAGGTAGTATGTAACAAAGGGGTTCTTCAGCCAATCTGGAGAAGTTTTGAATGAGATAAGTTAGATTTTAAAAGATGACCACGGAACTTAATCAAATTTGAAAATAAAGTCAAAAATACATCTAATCCAGAAATATATATATTTAACATATATATACATGATATATATATTTCTATATCTATCTATCTATTTATATATCTAGTCATTTTTGCTTCTAATTGTGTCCTTGCAATTATATGGTACATTTGCTTTCAAATGTCAACTTTTGTCTGAAACTCTTACATCTATCTACACAGTAATTTGTCATAACTAGTGACTGTGTTAAACCAACTATCACATTACATTGTGATAAAAGATTCTTTCAACTGACATCACAGCCCCTCTGTCCTGTTCCCCACTCTATCCCCAACACACACAAGTCAACATATCCCAAAGAAACAACTGAGAAAATACAACACAGTTGAGGCTGATGAAAAAAGAGAAAGAAGACTCACTACAAAGGTTAATAATGTTGGTCAATGAATACTTTGACTTCGTATGGTAGGAACTGACTTTTAGAAGTTTTGAAGTTGGGAATGAGAGGAGTACAGGATGAAAAACTTGGAGATTAGAACATCTTCACAAAACGGGAAAACCAAAATCAGTCTTTGGAGAGTTATTGGTATGTATCGCCTGCATCTATGCGAACACCACTCTGGGGGCCACCCCGCAAGCCCTGTGGTCCTGCAGTTTGCAGGGGATTTCATAACCTGGTTCTCTGAATTTGTGGAAGGGAATGACTTTCAGGATACACAGCTGGCATCTGCCCTACTATGTTCAAAATCGCTGTTTTGGAACATAATCATATATTGATGAATTAGGTTTTCGCATAGTCACCATGCAGCTGTTTCACGTTTCAAATGATTTGCACCTTTGCTTCTGCGAAACGGACAGAGATAGGTGGACTCAAACTCAAACAAAGCAAATGCCATTATTCTTTTTTCAATACTATTCAATCTCACTGAGAGGTTTGTTTTTGAGTCAAAATATGGAAATATTTTGGTAGTGTATATAGGGGCCATCTGCATAAGGTGATTTCAGATTAAATGGGAAGCCACCAGCTTGAAATGCCATCATCAGATCTCAGTAACTTCAGCTTTGATTTTGCTAAAATGCAAATAACCCTAAAGAGAGGCAAAAATAATGCTAGTTTTCAATTCCTGCATTTAAACCGGAGTGTGAATGAATGGTTGAATAAGAAAACAGGTTTATTTAAGGGAAAGAGATGAGAAAAGGACATGAGGAGAAAGGGGAAACTGGAGTTATTTTATACTTTTGCCCAGAATCAGCAGTTTTCTGACTTCAGGACCTGATATGACACAGCTAGAAAAAAATGGCTAAGGTGTGCTGAGACAGCATTGTTCACACGGATCCTCTCTACACAAAAGGCATTTGGCTTGATTTGACAGTAATGCCCAATATTTTGTAGCTTAAGATGTGAAATCAACAAACTGACCTCTGTTCTCTAGATGTAGCATCCATGCTGACTGGGCAAGGTGACGATAACGACTCTTAGTTTTAAAAACCTGATGAATCCCCTAGTTAATTTCAGTGTCCAGTGGGCAGCACATGGGCAATTTTTTAAGTTCAGATACTCCCTATCTGGCAAATTTAATTTTGGTTTTTCCTATTAAGTACATTCCCCTTGAATGTGCTCCTGTCGAGTTATATTTGAAGGATTTTAAATCACTTTGAAATATCAAATGATGTTGTATCCTAATTTATACTCTGAAGTATAAATCTTATGACTTAAGCCTTTTAATTCTCAGTTCCATGTGAAATAGAAACAGTTTCTATTCTCCCTATTTCAGGGAGCTGTGAGAATCAAAAGAGATAAATCATATACAAATATGTTCTGTATATGTGATGTGTAGTAATCTTGACCATATAAATTTTAAGTGCTAGTATTTTTATTATTTTTCTATTATCTTCCAGGTTTTTAATGAATCTCTTCCTTTTTCATACCAAAACATCAGGAGTAACATTCATATCATTCATAATCAAATATAGTAATATTTTTGTATGGTATTTTCACATTACTTCTAATTGTGAAATTATTCTCCAGGATGACAAAAAATGAAAAGAATTCCCCCTACCTTGTCTCCTGATCATGTTCTGTTGGTTCTCTGAGACCTCGCAAACATAACATTTCAATCCATTGTGGTCCTCCCAAAGCTCTCTAAATTTCACGTTTTGCGTTACTCCCTGGTGTGTGGAAGAAATGGGGTATATGGTATTCCAGGAGGCTAGCCTGGGGATCAGAGCCCTGGAGTTGACTTAGTTATATAGTTTTAGTTATAACCCTTCCACTTATAGGATACATTACCTTGGCATTAGTTAAGTCTAATCACATAATCTATTGTCCAAATATGCACTTTTGATAGTAAATGGAAACATTATTAATATTACCTGCTACAAGAAATGTAAACCAGTATAGTCCTGGTAAAGCCAGGATTTATGGTCATCTTTTGCCACTCGAAGCTCAAATTTCTTCATCTCTAAAATGGGAATAAATGATGCTTTCTTCTTAGGTCATTGAGACAATGTGTTGCTTGACTTGAAGAAAATATTTCTCCTCCTCCTTCTTCCTCTTTTCCTCTCCTTCATCTTCTTCTTATCCCTCTTCATTATCATCATATTTATTGAGTACTTACTGTGTACCAAGAACTGTTATTAGTGCTTTATATGTAAATATTAACAACAGAATTAGGGGGAGTAGATGAGGTAACCTAAAAGAATTTTTACAGTAAAGTTTGGATAATCAAACAAATAAAAGCATCATCTATTAGCTCATCTTTGCTCACCAATTGCTTTGTAAGAACAAAGAAAGTTGCAAGGAATTATGAGGGTTATTAAAACTTGTAGGATTTACTTTATTTGTTCAAGGGACATGCAAGAATCTTACTGAGAAGGCAAGTTATGAAAAGATAACTGTCTTCATGAGGTCATAATTGATCAAAAACTGCACTTATTATATGGTTTTATAGATAAGAGAATGCAACAAGCTGAGATGTGTACGAGGAGAACAATGTAGGTACGAAGATGATGGATATTCCAAGCTGAGAAAAATAGTACTAAGAAGTTTGTTGGGGTAAGATTACCAAGCATATTCAGAAAGAGAGAGATTCATTAAGAGCATATGCATCTCAAGGTCTGGAAAATTCACTCAATCCATATGACACATAATGAAGTGTGTAGAAAAGTTAAATAACTTTCCCAAAGTTACACAACTATTAAGTGATAGAGCCATGACTTGCACCAAGGTAGATGGGCTTCAGAATGTATGTGTAGGAGTTAGGTCACTGAATCAGTTACGTCACAAAATGTCATTATCTCTAATAACATTTAAAGAAAAAGAGGTTTCAAAGATTAGGAAATGTGGTTAATACTTAGCAAAATGGGTCCTAAGATGAAATGCATTAGCAATTGATATTATTTACCCCAGAGTTAAACTTTGTAAAGATTAAGTTACAGCTTGATTACTGTTTTCAGGTTTATGAAAATGTTTCATCCATTCCCTATTTGAAAGCACATTGGAACGATTGTAGGCAAGGTGTTACTTAAAGTTCTATATTAGGTACTTATTGGAAATAGGAAGAAAGAACAATTTGATGTGCTCCTCCTGAGAAAACTCTTGAAGAAAAAAACAAAGTTTAGATTAGACTTAAGGAAGAACATCTTGACTTTGATGACTGAGATGATACTGGAAGGAGCTACAAAGAAAACCTGAGAAGTGTCCATCCTTAGAACGCTTCAGAAGAAGGAAAGATAACTATATCTGTCTTAGTTGGCTTGCACAGCTCTCCTGTCCAAAGGCAAAAGGGCACAACAAGAAAGAACATTTCTCTTAGCCCCTTCCTGATTAAGGAATTTCACATTCTAAAAATTTTACTTGACATTTATAAACAATCCATTGTATGATCCCCAGATACCCACATTTCGATCACCTTTACAGTTTACACCATTCAAGATTACAACCACGCACTCGGAGGCTGTGGCAGGGCACTTGGCTGGGCTATCCTTAATTCAGTTGCTCTTTCTGGAACAACTAATTTATTGACCTTACAGTACACAGGACTCACACTTGTATTTTAGAAAAAGTTGCATGTCACTCACTTCACAGTAGTTAATAAAGAAGAGATGCAGGAGACATTAAATTCTCAAAAGCCAAGGGTCTCCTGTAATGAGATCTTCTTGAAGACTATGTCTGGTAAGTGCCTTCTACAAAGGGCAGGCTAAGTTAAACATGTTGAGTTAAATGTGTAATATAACGCATTCAGTTCAAGTCTGAGTACACTTCTGTATGTAGTCCAGGAAGAAAAAAAGACAACCATTAACATAAAGAACAAAAATAATTATTACAATATCATGAATATATACCACATATTGGGTACCAGAATAAATGCTTGAGATCAGTTTTTACAAAAGCCATAGAGAGAGAGGAATATTTAATATCCCAATTTCACAAATAAAGAACTGAGTCCAAAAAGGTTGATTTGTGTTGGAACTGTGTTGAAAGCTTAAGCCTGTTGCCTTCACAGCCAGATATGTAACCCTCTTTTAGGCTCTGAGACCCAATTCCAATGCGTATGTGGGGAGGAGGGGGGGTGTTCCTCAAACATATGAGCAGTTGTCTGGACACCAGCTGGGGGCCCTACCGTTCAACTCAATTCTGACACCACCCAGAGATAGCATCAGGTTCCACAGGTTAAGGGTTCCATTCCACAAGACTGCCCCTCCACTTCAGATTCTAGTTGCAAGCCCAGGTTGCCTGCATTTATTATCAAAATGCCTATAAATCAGAGGTTTCCACAATGCCCTTTTAGGTTTCAATTCTTTTTTGCTACGGCAGTTCTCAGACCTCAGAGAAATATTTTACTAACTAGACCATAAAAGGTTTATCATAATTGGAAATAACTCAGGAGCAGCCATAGGGAAGAGATACACAGAATAAGACGTGGGGAAGGGGTGCAGAGTCTGCAAGCCCCCTCCAGGAGCTTCACTCTCCCAGCATCTCCGTGTGCTTACCAACGCAGAATCTCTCCAAACCCTGCCCCTTTGGGTTTTTGTGGAGACTTCACTACATAGGCATGATTGATTATATCATAGGCCATGGTGATGGAACTTCATGTTCATCTTCAGACACTCTTTCTTCCCTGGAGGTCAGGGAATGGGACTGAAAGTTCTAATCCTCTACTCCTGTGGTTGGCTACCTTGGCAACCAACCCGTATCTTTAGGTGCTTCCCAAATGTCACCTCATTAACATAGCAAAAGACAACTTTACCACTCTCTTCACTTGAGAAATTCCAAGGGTGTTAGGATCTCTGTTCCAGAGAAGGGGAGGGATGGAGGGGAAGAAGGCTAAATATATATTTCTTATTATAAATCACAATATCATGCCCACTTTCTCATTTTATCCAACAGTTTTTTTTTCCATTTTAGAGTTAACTCTGAATTCTGTTATTAAGAACAACAGATCTTTTATGTCTCTAAGTGAAGGGTAGGCAGAATCCCTCCCAATTGACTGAGTTGAATTTCAGACCTCAAACAAGCATTAGCATGGGGAATAGATGGTGTTCTCACACCGGTTCAGGGGATTACTTTCCTGGACCACTTTCAGGAAATCCTTCAGGAAAGGATTACTTTCCTGAAGCCTTACCAGCTTCATCATCAGAGCTATGAGAGAGAGGGGGAGAGAGAGAATGACTTTCACCCGAGGAGAGGGTTGCTTGGAGGCTGTCCAGGTTCTTGGTTCTCCCTCCATAAAACAGGCAACATAACATTTTTCCTGTCAGGTTTGTTTGCAGGGGTGATTTGTTTGTTTAAGTCCAAGATGAACTCAGAAAACCTAAAATCTGTTATTTTTCAATCTACAAGATTTCCTGCTGGTGGAAAGAAAGAACTGTGCCCCAGTCTCAGGTCCTCTGATGGGGGGCACTGCAGGCTCCAGCCACGGGAGGGGAGGAGCATGACGACTCTTTCTTGGTGGGGAGAGAGGACACCAATAAGACAACCCATCTCGGGGTAGAGAAGATAGAAAGGGCTCAGGTATATTTGGCTCTTTTTATTTTTCCCACTGAACACTGAGAGAGAAATCAAACAGGAATATGTAAAGGTCAGATCATTTCATCACTGTCCTTTCAGAACTGAGAAATTACATTATGAAATGCAGATGGCATCTCAAGGTTAAAATAGCAAGTTATTATTACCACATAGCTTACAGGAGGTATTTTTCAAATCTCTGCCACACAGAAGAATATGTATTAAAAAATTTGAAAACCTCTGTTTCTTTTGGCTTGATTTAAATGATGACAGTAGAAATATGGCAATCACCTAGCTTGCTTTTACAGAAATAAAAACCAAAAGGATTTGCTGCAGAACAACAGTATGCTTATAAAGAAAGAGACATTCATGGAGCACAGTTTAGGGGAAAACAACTTGCTTGAAATAAACTGTTGTTTCTCTATTTCGGAAATGCAGAGTTAGGCTATTCAAGAGACCTCTAAATTGTGCTAAAGCCATTACAGACTTTCACCTTTCTTTTTTTTTTTTTTTTTTGGTCCTAAATAAAGCATAGTACTGCTACTCACCAATACAGATCTTGCTGTATTTGTTCATCCCTTACAGCTAAAGAATAGTATGTGCTCTTATATCTCAGTGGGAGATTGGCAAGGACAGGCTTAACTATATACATGCATTCACTGCAGGTTGCTGTCCCACACAGGTTCAGGCACTCACAGGTCAGGTCAAGTCAGAATTTTACTACCCATGGTTCCAGGATATTGCTAACTTCCTGGGGGTGGGTTGGTTTGGGTGCAGCACAAAGTGGAATTCAGAAAAGTTATAATTTTAGGCATAATGCTTGTGGGTTTAACTGAGATATGAAAATATGTAATTTCAGAATGACTTTCATAACCACAATCATCAGGCTAGTATATTATTTTGTAAATTCTAAACCCTCTTACCTTCTGATTTTACTGGAGAGTTACTAGAAAAGAAAAACCAGCATATATATAAAAACCAGCATGTATGTCAGCCAGCATATATATATGTGATATATATATAATTATATACAGTTATATAGTTATATATATCACTAGCTATAACTGTAATATATATATATGTATATGTATATGTATATAATTAGTTAGAAGTTCCCAAGAAGATTTTTTTGCAAGTGTGGAAATTCCAGATACAAAGGGGGAAAATAAAGACCAGTTGGAAACAGTTCAGGGAAGCAAAGAATAATTTTGATGAATAAGAGTTTATAGATACCTGCTTATTATCTTTGTTGGACAGCTGCTTTGCAGATGGCTTTCTATAAGTAGACATTCAGTACCAAAAGAAAGACTATTTTCCCCCAAATTGTCTCCTCTGCATTCAGAAGCAAATTAACAACCAATGTTCAACACCATCTCCTGATTTCCTCACATTCTCTTCTCCTCGCTTTAGATAAATGAAAGAAAAACAGTCACAAACTCTGTTTCAATGTCATTGATAAGTCTTCTCTCTGCTGTCTTTCCATCCCTTACATCCTCTTTTTCCCTATGTTTTCTTAATTCAGTAGTTCATGGAGACTCACTGGCTACCATCTGCTCAGGAAGAGCAGCTCGGTGGTAAACAAATAAGTTGGTGCTTGGCCCACCCTGGGCCCTGGCTCTTTGTGTGAGTACTCTCTGTTAATTTCCTTGTCTCCGAGTGTTGGGGCAGGAAAAATAAATGTCGTTCAAACTCACAGAGCCTGCGTCTGTTTCCTCAAGCAGCAGGCCATAGTTATGTCAGTAGGAAAATAAATCTTTGGGGTGGCCCTTCCACTTGCTGAGAATAGCAGGGAGGAAGAAAGAGATGATTTCCGAGGCTCTACCAGTTATTCTGTGTGCTGAAAGCAAGACCCAGGAAAAGTGAAGTGGCCCTTTGTCTAAGGGACATGTTCATGAGCTTTTGGAAATACAAAATACCCGCAGAGTTGAGAAGGGAAAATTCTCTGACCCATCAGGCAGAGAAGCTGAGGCCAGAATAGAGAATAGAAGGCCAGCATAAAGAAGAAGAGCAGAGACATAGAGAACTGGGAAACTGGACAAGAAGTTGCAGTTCTCAGCAAGTAAGGCCTAGTGTCAGGGGAGCTGAAAGAATTTAAAACAAGGTTTTGTTATTTGATATGCTATGTTTCATTGCTGTGAAATAAGGCATCACTGATTCTCTGCCTTTTCAAAAAGTCTGTTATTTGTTCAGTTGCTTGGCTGAAGTGTTTATGAGGTACTGAGTTTCACACCTGGGTCAGCATGAAGTATACGGAAGAAAATAGTCATGTACTTAAGACCAGAATGATAATAAAGGTTTAGAAGAAAGAAGAAATTGGAGACAGAGGTGACCATGAAAATGATCTGGACATGCACAAAAATTCCAGGGAAAACATGGGACTTACAATAGTACATGATAAAGGGCTTGGGTTAATTGATTTCGGTCTCAAAGGATGCCAATGGACATATGGTTATGGAAAGAATTATTAACAGCACCATATGGGAAGCAAAAAGTCAGGTGCCTAGTAGGTGCTAAACAAACCCAGAACCCCTTCTTTTCACAGAAATAATATGGAGACAAGGCCACTATGGGAAATATGGGAAGACTTGAACGGAGGGCACAGAAAGACAATCCACGGCAGTACAGCATAATCACTGTTTCTTTCCCTCATTTTCTACCAGACCTCCCAGGGAGGCCTAAAACCTCATGCATGGATATAAATATGCATATTCAGATACAGGGCTGAAGAGGTGGGGAGAGGGGCAATCTGGCAATTCATTCCCTTCAGTACTTGCACAATAACTTCAAAGCGAATGGACCACCAATTTAAAGCTGTTTTGCATACAGACTCGGAAGCACAGAACAGCAATAGCCACAAAGTTCCTTAAGGCCTAGTTTGTGCTGTGGCCTTTTAAATGCCAGTGGTGTTGAAGTCCCAAAATAACAAAGGGGTGCTTCAAACTCAGAGGCACATGCACTATCCCTGGCCTCCTGCTGGCTCTGCTGATCCTGCTGTTTGTGTCCTGTGCCTTCTAACTTTCTGTTCGTTCCTCTCATTTTCCTCCCTGACTTTATCTCAGCATTATAAATCTTTCTGTCAGTGTGTATACCTCTCTGTGGATTAGCTTCCAGAGCATTCAGTGGACTTAAACATCATCGGTTCAAACCAGCCATCCTGATGGAAACAGAGAGCAGCTGCCCTGCGCCACCTTTGTTCCTGAGCCCTGAAGCCCCTAGCTGGGCATACTCCATTTGGCAAACGATTTAGAATCAAACAACAAGGTAGTCCATAAAAAGATAAGCATATTGACAGAAAGATTCATAATGTGAAAATGAATCCAGAGAGGTAAATGAGAGAGCCAGACAGAACAACTGCATTTGTGAAATAAGCAGAGAAGGCAAAAGGAGGGGAGGAGGGGTCAGAAAGAGAGAGAACGAGTGTGCATGCCAGTGTGCCGGGCTGCACTAGGGTGAATTCAGTGGGCACAGTTAATTCTGGTGGAAATCAGAGAAAAAAATTCAAATATAAGGGGAAAAAAGGAAGAGTAGGTAGGTTGGGCTCCCCTGAAACTCCGAGACTGAAATTTCTGTTTATCAGGTTATACTGGAGAATGTTCTCAGGAACAGCTCCTGTGGGGGAGTGAGGGGAGCAGCTTTAGTCAAAGGGAGAAGGAAACCCTTGGTAAATATGAGTGAAGATCTAGTTATTACAAATGTGTAACTAACCCTAAGGGGAACTCTGGAGCTAAAATGATCCTTCAGAATTATTTGGAATTGAGGGATGCGGCCCGGGTGTTTATACTCTACCCCCCACCCACTCACTTCAACATCAGCCAGCCGTATGATGTAGGCTGTCCCTGAGAAGGAGCCGGGACCCTGACTAGAGAGAATGTGCCAGCTAGGGCAATGTGGGACAGAGACTCCACTGAGAATTATTGGCCACCACACCCGGCAGCTGGAGGAACGAGTGTTTCAGTCCAGCTGGTGTGAGATCTGGGCAGAGCATCACTGCATCTCTCTCACACCCCTAGCGTCACGACACAGGTGAAAAATAATGCTGACCTGGAGTGAATTTCTCTCACAAACTCTGGAATTTAGTCTTGTACCATTCACTGATCATTTCACGTGCATTGGTCTTGTCTCTTAGCTAAATCTAAACTTTTTGAGTTATATGTATTCCTTTCATCATTCCTTTAGCAGAGTAATTGTCCAAATCACAGATAGAAAAGCAGACTCATTGCCTGTGGTAATATAATACTGAAATAATAAAAACTCCCATATTTTGAGAAGCCAAAGTAGACTTCATAGAAAAGTCTCCTGAGGGAGCTGGCTCTGTAACCGTCAGAGGCGGTCCTCTCTCTTCCAAATTTGAAAGAGAAGGTAAGGGACAGCAGGAAAGGATAGGTGAGAAGGTGAGAATCCACCTGCTTCAGCAGAAAGAACATTTGACTGGAACCTGAAGACCAGCTTCTGTTTCTTGTTCTCCTGTTGCTTACCGTGTGATCTTGGAAAAATCATTTGAACTCTGTGAGAAACACTTTTTCCTTCATGTAATGATTAAGCATGATGCTGTTGGCTTTACCTCCCTAAACAGCAGTGGGTGTTGGATGGAAGGGCTTGATGAGGATCAATAGATAATGCTTGCTGGATATGTTTACGCTCTAAAAACTAGTTCAAGAATAGTTTTATTATGTTTATGAAAGAAATTTCTAAAGGTTTTAATTTCACAAATTGTATTGTATAAAGAAATAAAAAGATGGTTTTTGAAAATCAGTAACCATAATAGAGGAAATATACTCATTCATAATGGTAGACCCTGAATTCTTACATTGACTTCTAGATTCTTCATTTTTTTAAAATTGAGGGCTGGGATAATTAAAATGATCTCTCATGTATGTCTGGTTTCTAAACTTCATCAATATGCATCTTTTAAACCAGCATTTTCATTAACCAAAGGAAATAAGATACTGATACTTCTTGTATCTGTTAAATGAAGTGATTTGTTTGTGGAGAGAGAGATACTATAGATGTATATGTAGCATAGAATCTGGAACAGAGATGGTTTGGAAGAATTTCAAAATGTTTAGGGAAGGAAGGTTAACCTCAAATCATTTCAGACTGCCAAACTTAATTATGGGTTGGAATAAAATGTTCTCCATTAATGCAGTTATCCATTTCTTTGAGATTGAAGGAGCTCGGGAGTGGGCTTTTTAATTGCCTGTTTTGGTGTAGAAAGCACTAAAGTGGTTACCCAGCAGACACCATTTACATAGGCACGCACTAAATATTGTTCCCCATGCTAATTACATTCCCTAAACGGAATGACTTATTTGTCTTTTTTCTTCCTGATCTTAACTTAAGCAAGCCCCTCCCCATGGCAGAAACAGAGATGCTGCGTAGAAGGTGAGGTGTCTCAGGATGGCAGAGCTGAACACCCCAGCGGACCCTGTGTGCCAGCTGGGAAAGTTACCAGCCATGGACCCTGAGACGTGCAGTCGAACTGTCTCTTCAGGCCTCCTTCCTCTTACCTGAGCTTGCCCTTTACAGCCCTGTGTGGGCACCTGGTGTTTTCTTATTTTTGACACCTATTACTTTATTAAAGAAAAATAAAAAGCCTGCCTTCGATATTAGATATAGAGCCTATTTATAACCATATTCAAGCCACTGAGAAGGCTTAATCTGAGTCCGTTTAGGGGCATTTTGCTCCTACAAGATGCAAAGCTTGAGTCCAAGAATGGGTTTTTGATAGTGAAATTTCTAGCATTGGTGAATCCTAGGCCAAGGTATTCAATCATCCATGAACATGTATGAAGTAGATTCCACATGGATGGCATCTATGATGCTCCATTGGTAGGTCTAGATTCTAACTCTTATTCTATCCATGACCCAGTCTGGGAAACAATAGTGTCATCCTTTTTATTCAACCTGATTTCTGCCCTGAATCCTTATTAAAAATTGAGCTTGCATTGGTTAGACACAAAGCCATAGAAACATAGAAAGAACCATTCTCTCAGAAATCTTTAAATGTCTCCTTTTCCTTTGGTGAAGAAAATTTGAAATTAATTATGTTCATTGTGTTTTGGGGGGAAGCTGCCCTCTCTAACTCAGTTTGGAAAGCATTTCTTCAAAATCAGTGTTTTTGCCTCACTTGAGTTTACCTGGACTAATAGATACCGGATTCTGCAACCTTTCATACCTGGGTTCATATGAGGCTTCCCCAGGCCCAAACATCTCAGAGGATTGTATGAGGCAAATAGGGTTTCCAGTCACATACAAAGCCATGGTGGCAATCCTTTTCTTTTTTCTTTTATCATCTAAGTCAAATATGAACAAGGAGGAAAACCAGAGGAACACATATCAAAATGAACAAATTAGTTGGAATGAATTCCCCAGAAAATTACAGCCTGGGTATAAATTGGTAGAAAGGAAGATTGCTGCTGGAATTAATTTACAGAAGTACTGAAAGGAAAGAAAAGGATTTGAACGGACATCCTGATATGGCCTTTGCCACCACTGTGCTGGCCGAAATGAGCAGGGAAAAGGAGCACAGGAGAGAGGGAGAGAGACTGAGAAACGGCTTATAAAACCGTAACGCACGGTCCACAGTACAGTTCTTCATTCTACTTTTACATCACCGATCACAATAAAGGACAGACAAAATGAATTAAAAACCTAGATCTTGCTCATTGTACCCCTGATTGAGCCTTTAATCTGACTAAAAGAAAAAGGATGTGATTCCTTTAATGATTCCAGCACACACGTTTTTCTGTTAAATAGCAGACATTTGCTATTTTTTTAAAGAAGATTATTAGTGTTTTAAAAGAATTTCTTCAGAGTGTTGAGATTAATGAAAACCAAAGGATTAAATATGAAAATCTCACACAAATTTAGAAACCATTAGAAAAGAAACTAGAGAACACAGTTCTAGAACATTCAATGCTCACACTAAAGATGAATATCATGACAAAGTAAAACAACTGGAATTTTTTTCTGAGAAGGTAGGTTATGCGATGCACATCCAGTACAAATGAAGTCCAATGAATAATAAGCTTACTTATGTAATCTGTCACATCCTCACACACCCACCCTGGCTAACTACATCATAATGAACTTTCCAGAATCAATCCACATTTTCTCCTCGTTGCTTAAATGAGTTGCAAGTCTGAGACATCTCCTGAGAGGAGTATGTTTACTTTGTGCAAATATGAACAGCAATTTGGCAATGGTCTAACTCAGCAAAGCGCAGTCATCAACGTGGAATAATCACAGCCTCTAAGCTATGCACGAATTTTTTTACACAAGTATGCCACCTAACGGAGATTTTTACAGAATAGCAAGGACAGAATTGGGATTAAGTAGGCTGCTGATAGGCAATGACTTTAAGCTAAAATGGGAAAGTGACAAAATAGTGATAAAGGGCCAAATTCTGAGCTACAGCCCAGCATCTGGAGACCGCACAACACACGGCACAGAGGTCCCATGAAAATGCGCAGTAGTAAAAACCACCACTTGAAAAAGCTGCACAGAGCCACAGTTGTGACAGGCAGGTGATTCATTCAGTACATAATTTTATATGGCCTGTGAGGTTAAAGATAGCCAAGGATTCATGAGATGCTGATAATACCTAGAATTTCTATTTAGAGCACATAGCATTCATTTCTGTGCAGAATGGTCCATCATCACTCAAGAAACTCTTATTAATCACTGACCTGTACAGAGAGGCAGGTCACTGAACAAATAAGCAAACAGAACCTATTGGGGAAAAGTCTATATGGTTTCTATAAGTGGAAACCATGCCTGACTAAACAACCTGAATCCTCTCAGGCATAAACAGGTTTTTTATAGAATAAACAAATGTCTTATAGACAAGGAACACCACTGGAAGTAATTTAATTAAACACAGAGAAAGCCTTTGACAAAGCAGACCTCAGGAGATACGTCACCAGAGGGACTTTCAAAACACTGCATATTCATGCATCCCCATTAAAAGATGCGTTTCTGTGACCAGCAGGGGTTGTATTGCCCAGCAGTTTTCAGATTGTGCCCTTGGACTTTCACAGATGAGCCCCGAGGATCACGATGGCCCAGGGAGGTGATGAGGGACCCCAGTTCAACAAGGCATTTCCATATTTATTTTACATGTTGCAGTTCCTCGGAAGGTTTCATTCGAATGGCTAGAAAACAACTCTATTCGATCACCTTTGAAATACCTTCTACTTTTAGGAAGAATCTGAAATTGCCATTCTGTTCTACCCCAGTGCATCTAAAGTTTTATTTGCTAAAGAACTTGAGTAATCTTTTCAAACAGAAAACAATTTAAAGCAGGAAAAAAGTCATGATGATAAATGACACATTTTCTAGTTAGAAAATAAATAAAATGCTAGGGCCTACTAAAAACCAATGCTGAAGCCCCTATTATTAAATGATTAATTAATTAACATGTAGTTCATGAGAAGATAGCAATATCTAGCTTTGTAACCAAGTCTAGTATATGTAGGGGAGAAGGCCCATTCATTTGGCACAAATATTACTGTAATGTTGATGCTAAGCAAAATTGAGGAAGAGTGCTATGAACTAATTCTATCTTAGAGTGAGTTCTCTACACTAGGGGAGATTTAAGACTACTCCAGATGGCAGTCATTTCCCAATTTTACTCACCTATGAGGGGGGAGGAAGCATTCTTGCTTTGTTCTACGTGGCATCCGGTGGGAAGACAAAGTCTTTTGACTTCTCTTTTTCCTATGACGAGTTCATAGATGTTACTTCTATTAATGTAGGCTCTTAGTGTCTGAGGAATAATGAATATCTTTGACCTCGAGGCTTTTTAATAACAGAGGTTTTGTGTAGTTCTGAAAATATTTTCCTAGTATAACATAAAAACCTAAGGGGAAAAATAAGAAATTTCATGCTACATAAAACCTGTCACACATCGAGGCCAGTGCTCAGTCTCTGGTAGTCAGAGATGAGTTGTGGAAGGACACCTCGTCCCTCCAAAATGCACATTTTAGAGATTGCGTCCAACTTTATGGCTCTAAATATAACCTGTGTGCTGATGCCATCCAGATACAGAGCTCTGTCCCTGATCCTTTCTCCACACTTTTAGTCCCTATTCAATCTCCCGCTAGTCACTTCTTATTGTGAAATGAGCAATTCTCAAACAAACACCATATTCCAACACTGAATTTATAACCTTTCCCCCCCCCAAATCAACATTTCTAGTATTCTCAATTTCTGGTCATGGAACAACACAAGCACCGATATATGGAGTCATCTTTGATGACTTGTGTTCTTACTACTGTCCCAGGCTGTCGACAAACAAATGCACTTGAATAACAAGTCTCTGGTGCCAGCCCCTTAGGGAGTTTACAATCTCTTTCATGCTTTATAATTCATAGGTTTTTGTCAGAACAGGCTTTAAGGAATAAATATGACCTTCAGTAGTGAACTTTCTAACATATATCCTACATAGGTGACAATCTGTAAGCCATATGCAATATCATGCAGAAAGTAATGGGACTGGAACATAAATTCAGGCCTGCCAGGCTCTGAGAGTGAGATCCTCTCAAGGTCACCATCACATGCTGAATCTCAGAGCAAGTAAACAGCTGTATTGCCATCATAATTTGGGGGGAGACACACAAATATCTCAGCTTTGCCTTATAGCTGCAGATGGAAGGCAGCCCTTTGAAGATTTCTGCATTTACATTGGTGAGAATCATTTGTTCTTCTCTCAGTAGAATTAACTTCTGTGTGTCATTTTGGTTACAATAAATACAAGCAAAGAATTATAAAGAGAATTGGCAGCTCTGTAGAAAGCATATCAGGAATTTTCTTCTTTTGACTTGATATGTAGTTTAAAAACCCAATATGGTTTCCCCTGAAGCCAGCAGCATGCCTGATACCACTCACAGTTTCCTGCTTTAATGTCATCTCTGCAGGGGCCAGACAGGCAGGCTCACCTTGCTGGATTCAGCAGCGTCATTGAATTTCCAGTATGGAAATGGTCTTAGAACAGGGGTGTCAAACTCACTTTCACTGGGGTGCACATCAGCCTCACAGTTGCCTTCAAAGAGCTGAAATAATTTTAGGACTATATAAAATGTAACTACTCCTTAACTGTTAAGGAGTTGAAATTACATGCAGCCCTTTGAGGGCACCCGCAAGACTGATGTGGCCCCTGGTAAAAATGAGTTTGACACCCCTGCCTTAGAATGAGTCGTGTAAGCCGCATGAGAAAGATCACACTTTGAGATGAATGTAGAGTGTTGACCCTCACCATCTCTCCATTTGTTGTCCCTTATATTATTCGTAGTTGGTTGTATAAATCATGTCGTTATTCATATTAAACACTTTGCTGTTAAGTGTCCAATTCCAGGATTTTATGATTTCCATTGAAAAATCAGTGCCCCATGGTGAATCAACAATAAGCATGTTTAATCTTCCACCCTATCATTTGAAACACAGTGTTACTAAAAAATAGCTATCAAATCCATTCGTTTAAAAATATTTTGCTAGGAATATAATAATGCTCCATATGTTTCAAAAGGTTTTGACATGCGATTTGAATTTCCCTTCAGGTTGGAAGTCTGTACATCTGTAATTGAACTGTCAACTCTTCCAGAGCAAAACTCAATTCTTAAAAAAAAAGGACGTTTTCCTTATTTTTACCTAGCCATTCATTCTAAGGAAGCTAACAAAGGTGAACTACAGGTATCATGGTTTTTCCCCTTTCATTATTGTCTACTCTATGAAACTAAGTCAGATAAAAGTTTGAGGAGTCAAAATAGAGAGTTGACTAAAACTGTTACTTTCGGTTTGTTCGACCCTCGACAGTGAGGGCAAACAGAATGGGCTGAGACACTGAGGCACTGGGCTTCTTCACTCCAACTAAGAAAATAACTTGTTTTCCTGCTCCTGACTGGGTGGATTATCTGCACTTAGCCAAATAGTGTTCTGAAAACTGAACTGAAAAAATAACTCATGGGAGAGAGCAAGGCAAAGCTCAAAATGCTTTTGCTTTATGCAGAAGCTACAGAGAAAGCATTTAAGTCAGTGCAGGAAAATGTCTCATCTTCAAAGTAATTACTCTGGGGAGGTGGTCTTAGAATCTAATGCATCAGCCCATGGTTTCTCCCCCAGATTCTCATCACTGTGCCACTACCTTGCAAGTGTTTTCTTTTGATTCATTTGGTAGTGCATGCTGGTTTTCCTCCGATGAATGTGTCACGTGAGCCTTGTTTCAGCTTAGCCTTCTCAACTCTCAAACGGCAATATCCATACTTATTTTCATTTCCACGTTGAATTCTGCATTCTCTAACAGTGACGGATATGATGCTGCCAAGGTAGATCAGACTCATATTTATCTTCTCCTGGGAGCCCTATTGAATTATTTAGTATCACGAGGTCTATTTCATTTTTGTCATCTTGTACCTACCTAACTTATTGGGTCCTGAAGTCCTGGTGAGGCCACTTCCAATCTGATGTGACACGGCCGATAGCATTTGAACTGCATCATTAAAGGGGCACTTGTAAGCCATTTACACCAGATTCCACTGAGAACAGAGGAACACCAGACAGGGTCATTTCCTCAGAAGGATTTTTTCAGTCCTGAGCTATTCCCATCAGATTTCCCATGACTCCTTCGGGTCAAACTTGAAGCTATGTCTTTTTTGACAAGCCAGAGAATAATTTATTGTTTGGATTTTTGCTGACATGTGGAAAGCTGTTTCAACCAGAACAACACTAAGCTTTTCACTGGATAATTCAGCCCCCCTAAAATGTTGTTTGATGGTATATATATTTTAAATGCCACTTTGTGAAAACTCAGTAAACAGATAAGGCATTTTATTTTAAATTAGCTATGTGACAGGACTTAAGTTGAATATTTAAGTATATTCTAGGAAGATATAAAATTTTACTTTAATTCTTCAAAAGAGGAATTTTCTAATTCTTTCCATAACATTTAGGAGATTTCTTATTACCTTTCTAATTCTCTTAGCAATCTTGTAAAGGAAAAAACTCAAAGTCAGGAGACTCAGTGTTCCCATGAGTCTCTCAAGTCCTTTCTGTCTCGGTTTCCTCCCCTACTGGGGGTCTTACCCAGCTGATGTCTTTAAATACTAAGAGTAATACATTGATCACTGAAATTTATGTAACCAATATCTGTGATGGGATGTGTGGAAAACATCATACACATTTGAATAAGGTGACAAACATCATCATATTATTTGTGTCTGCTAACTGCCCCCTCTACCTTGGCAGAGTGAATGTAGAAGTGTACCTGGATTGCTACACTGGGAAGCCAGCAAAAGCTCAAATAAAAAGTGACTGCAAACCACATAAATCCAGTATCACCAGACGAAATGTGGTTTTTTTATGACCTCATCAATGCCATTAGCCACCCCAACATACCTGCCAGGAAGGAGGGAAGTGTAATGGACATAGACGTAGTAGGGGAGAGAGGCAGCAACCATAATCAATGGTTCAAATTCCTTATTGTACAAATTTTGTAAGAAAAAAAAAAATGTGACCCTGTGAACACAAGGCAAGGAAGGACCCCAGGGCCTTGGCAGGAATCTTATCAAGTGAGGGACCTGAGTGAGGGACAAATACCGTATGATCTCACCTTTAACTGAAACCTAATCAACAAAACAAA
>PVKM010004182.1:0-23254 GCA_004027735.1 Carollia perspicillata
GAATGCTGGTGGGGGTGGGCGGTACAGGATGGACAGGAATAAAAGGGAGAGTAAAATTTGACCACTGTAATAGCATAATCAATAAAATTTTTAAAAAATAGTTAAAAAAAATTCACTTTTAAAAGAAAAATCTCCAAAACTGAACAAACCTCTCAATAAGAGAAACTAAAAGAATGATACTTATATTCACCACCCCTGCAGTACCTCAACTTATTTAGTGAGTGGCCATGAGTACTAGGCAACTCCTTCCCATAGTTCTCTCACCTACCCACCCAGCACCTCATTCCTGCGTCCTCTCCCCAACTATTCTGCCTCTCCTGTTACCTCCCTTCAACATGAGTTGTGTAATCCTTTCTTCCATTTAATGAACTTTCTGTACCAACAACCATCCTAGGCATTGTAAAAGAAGCTTGGTATTTATCAGAAATAGTCTTTGACTCCCATCCATTCTAAATCTAGTTTGGAAGATAAGCCATAATTCTGGAGAATACCAAAAAACATCTAAAAATTTAATTAACCACTTTAATATAGGTCATAAACTAGTAAACAATTAAAGTATACTTTAATTACAGACATACAAAGAAAAGAGAGATGTTGTCATATGAATGTTTTCTATTTAGAATAGACACTAGTGAGACAGATCACTTTTTAAAAGCATTAAAATAAAAAATTCCTGCATCTGAAAAGATTTAATATTCTGAGGCAATGTTTTTGGCCCCCTTTCTGGACTAAAACCATGTATGAAATGAAATGTGCAAATTTAGATAATTTAACAACTAGCTCAGAGATCATAATTAATAGGAAGCTACTGAGATTGAAATGAAACAAAATGGTGGAGGTAGATTGTAGAGAATTGTGAATAAGTCTATTGTTTTAAAATCAAATGCATTAGAAATACCAATATCCTGCTGTAATGTGAGCACTTGTTCTGATCGCCTAGTTTATTGTACATTTGTAGATTCTTTATTGGTGTTTGGCTTTTCCTATTTGATTTAACATAAAACACTTCGTTTTGTGTACACTGTTAAACATTTATCTTTGCTGATTACTAAGAGCACTCAAATCTCGTAATATATTTATCTTAAGAGTGTTGGTTTTCAGCCTTCACAGGAGATTTTTCCTTCCCTGAAAATTATAATCTAAAACAAAATTATACCACTTGGTGCTCTCATTAGTTTAAAAAGGAGCCTAAAAGCAGGAGTTGCTAGGCAAAGCCTTGCACACAGAGAGACATATGTTTTTTTCTCTTCCTTCTCTTGAGTTCCCTTGCAGCTATTCATAAAAATTGCTGGCCCTGACTGGTGTGGCTCAGTGGGTTTGGTGTTTTTCAGCAAACCAAAAAGTCCACGGTCTGATTGATGGTCAAGGCACATGCCTGCACTGTGGGCCAGGACCCCCATTGGGGCCACGCAAGAGGCAACTGATCAATGTTTGTCTAGCACATTGATGTTTCTCTCCCTCTCTTTCTCCCTACCTTCCCCTCTCTCTAAAAATAAATAATTAAAATCTTTTTTTAAATGTTGTAGGAAATCATTAAATGGAACCTAATGTAAATTGATTTCTTATATAAAAATTAACTACTGTGACTTTTTAAAACTAAATCTTATTGTGGTGATCATTTTGCAGTGTACACAAATATCAAATTGTGTTGTGCACCTGATGATAATGTTATATCAACTATGCCTCACTAAAAATATCTTAAATAAATAAAATATAAACATAAAAGTCACAATCAATTAATTTTCTTGTTGAAGGAGACCCTGAAAAACCTTTCTCTGAAGCCATCCTATACTGCTATTTCAATTTTTAATAATTTTCTCAGCACAATTTACCTACAGATAAAATCAAGTATTTAAATCACTGGTTCTCAAAGTGTGGTTCCTGGACCAATTATTCCACAAGCACCTAGGGAGCTTCTTTAAAAAAAATGTTCTATCTATTCTTACTCAGAAAAGTTGGGGCAGAGCCCAGGAATCTGCTTGTTAACCTATAATCATGACTCCTCAGAGCCTTTTCCTTTGGCTAATTTCCTTTACAACATGCTGGTTAGAAAGGCAAATATCAACTTCAAAGGCTTCTGTACATAAAATACATTAGGTCTATCTGAGATTGTAAAGCACTTGAAAATACTTAGATAAAGAGTACCAGAGAGGGTCAAAGTAATGCTATAATAAGTATGCAATAAAGATTAGCTTATTTTATTACTAAGAAGTGTATAATATACCCATGTAACATACACACTTTTTGCACAAGTGTTTATCATTTTATTCTTTTAAATGAACCTAACTTTATCACCCTAGTATTATTCGACTGAGTCAGACAAATCACGAGTGTTAAAGAGAAATTGCTAATATAAAGCTCATTAACTCTGACATTAACATACAACAGATGGACATTAACATACAACAGATGGTTATATTGAGAGAAAGAGAGAGCAAAAGAAAGAGAACTTTAAAGAAAGGGTAGTGTTACATTTAATGGTCCTATGTGATTTTGCAATATTTGCTAAGTACATTTGAGCTCCCTGTGGCTTATAGATATGAAAATACCATAAACCTTGTTTTATGACTGCCTTATCACTCTTTAGAATAACCTTGACAATATAGCTACTTGTGGTAAGAGAGGAGAGTGAAAAGCTTGGGTTAGGGCAACATGAACTTTAGAGGTAATGCAATTCAATAAAGCATGTCTTTAACAGTAAATCATTGGAGAGTTAGTGCCATGTTACTAATGTTTAATAATTACTAAACACTTGTATTGTGTTTTATGCACAAGGAAATAGGCAAGAAGGAGGGAAGAAAAAAGTACTGGTGTTGGGGGAACAGAGGGAAGAGGTAGGGAGAAGAGAGGAACAGAAGGAGAGAATGTGAGAAAGCCCAGAGAGTACTGGAGAGAGAGAAAGAATGAATTAACCATTTTTGTACATAGCTGCTATAAATGTGGATGTGTTATCTTAAAAGTTCTGTGTACCTCTCTATGATATATATCAACAGAGGTTGATTTCTACAGCAGGAAAGATACATGAATGAATTCATAAATTAAGAATTGGAGTTCTGTTTATTAAGAGAGATAGTTTGTTGACCCTATGTCAAACTTGATTACAAATAACTATACAAAATATTGCATAAAGATTCATCATTGCTAGAAAGCATAAGATGTGAGAACTTATCACCACCTTGGAAAATAAAAGCTATTCCTTCACTGAGCTTTAGTACTGACCAAATCTATAGCAGGAAACTTAAATTCCTATTGTATTTGTTGGAGTCTAATTTTGTTGGACTTCAACAAAAGTACAAAAAGCACTATTATGATGAATGTTACAGTTTTTGACACCAATATAAAACATTATTTATTATTAATATATATACACATACATAGTTTTGTGCATGAACTTGTGATGTATGTATTTCTGATAATATCCTTATGCCTCTTTAGTGTTTATTTCTGTATATGAGTAGGTCTGTATTTATATTTCAAAACTAATAACTTGAGCACTTTTAAAAGAACTATGAAATTCAATAATTTAAGGTGTCTTGGGTAAATGTTCCCAAGGAAGTAAAGTCGAAAAAGAGACTTAAAACAAATAAATAAAAGTATTTATCTTATTCTGGCTCTATATTAAACCCATTTGACTTAGATTTCTGGACTCTAGATTTCAAATTCTCCAAAACAACCCTTAAAACTCTAGCTTTTAAAAGCTTACTAGATGATTTTGACTCAATTGGTCTAAGAATTGGCATGTAGGGAGCTGCTAATTCCTTAACTCTCTCTTCTGGGTCTACCCACCCAAGAGGCTGGGAGAAATCCAATCTGTGAAAAAGTATTCTGTTCTTAGTATTTCACTGGCACATGCAGTGTTATCCTACTCTGGAGTTCCTAACATACCTCTAAGGTCCTTATTAACTAGTTTTCTACTCTGTAATTCAGTTCCTTAGGAGATTTGCTTCAATACTCACTCACTCATCATCTCTGAAGTAATTCTAACATGAACCTTATTTTCTCAACACCAATGGTTCAACTTGACCTGAGCAGGCTTCCTCCCCTGTGCTGACTGCCCACCCTCTTGGATTTCCATATTTTAAATTTGAGGTTTTGAGGCATGAAGAAGAGATTCTGCACCAAGGGAGAGGAAAAGGAAAAGATAATTTGCAAGAAGAACTAGGAAGAAACTTCCTGACTTCTTTAAATTTTAAGAATAGATGACTTCCCTAAGATACACTTATTTAGAATTGTGGTAGCTTGATATATCATTTACATGAAAATAAATATCCTGAAAATACTTTTCTAAACTAAGTCATGGAATTTTCAAAGCCATTAGTTCACAAGTCTTTGTTATCATTACCTTCTATACAAATAGAATATTTACAATCTTGATGGTTTAATAATACTGTTGCAATAACAGTGAGATTAACTATCCTGAAGTTCTAACTTGAAGTCAGCAATGATCAATGAGTAAGTCATTAGAGTCTATGATAGAGTTTATTTTCTAAGAGGCAACATCTCTAAATAGTATGTAGCAAAAAAGATAGGGAATGGATTTATTGCTGATCTCACTGATTGTGACACAGGTGACCTTAAAAAAGTCTCTGAAACATTCACTTCTTATTCTTTAAGATGTGAAAAATTTGCTAAACCTCTAACTACAACACCTACCCTATCCCCCTCTAATTTGCATATTACACTAGATGAATCTACCTGAGATACTGTTTTGATTATGGCATTTCCCCAATAAAGACACGGTACTGTGGACCGAGTTGCTCTCCTCCCAAGGTACTTTCCTGTGCTCCCACTTAGCACCATGTTTCCCCGGCTCCTATGCAGCTAGAGTGCTGTATGAGAACTGGATTTCATCAGATATATGAAACATGAAAGTGAAGTGTAACACTTCTGCCTTTCTGCATCTTTTGGCTATTTTTTCATTGATGGCAAGTGGGGAGACAGAAACCACAATCTGACTGTCCTCTCCCAGTTCAGCTTCCACCAGATACCTCTTCCTTTCCAGAGCCCAGCCTTGCTGCAATACCTTGAGCTCCCCAAAAAGTGCAATGCTGTTTCTTGGCTCTAGGCTCATTTTATTCCCCATCCCAGCCACATGAAGCTGTAACTCCTCAAATGTACAATGTTCTCTCTTGGCTCCAGACCTTGTACATTCTGTTTTCTTTCTGGAATGTTCTCCCTGTTCTTTATTCAAATGACTCATTCATCATCTCTCACTTTAGATATCACTTCTTCCATGAATACCTTGCTTGACTTTCTAAGACCAGATTAAGTTTCACTTCTCTGTACTCAGATAAGGATCCTATATTGACCAATATAAGATTTATCAAGCTGTATTGGTTTTTACTTGTTCATCTCCACTAGAAGAAAGCTCCATGAGGACAGGGATCTTATCTTGTTTATTAATAATTCCCAGAGTTTGGTGCAGTCCCTAGTTCAATGTTTGCAGTCACTAATATTTCTTAAGTAAATATATTTAAATATCTTTTACTCAAAAATATCTGTAAATCAAAGTTCATTGCAGATGGCGATCCTTGTTATACTTGCAGACAGCATACAGAGTGCCTAACACAGTACTGTGTCCATAGTAGGAACTCAACAAATATTTATTGAAATTCTTTAAATTTATTAAATTTGATTCAAGGGTAACTAAACCTTCTTAATAAAAATTAGGTATTGTAAACTTGGTTTTGTAACATATTAATGATAATACAATTGCCATTCCAAAGACTATTTTGTCTAGAGAACAGTTGCACTCAGAATTTTCAGAGGAAAACAAGTTTCTCTTCCTGGAAGAGAAGGTCTTTATGAACATTACTAAGTTGTAATGTTTTATTAAAGGTCTAAGGTTCTATTAAAATATAAGTGTAGAATCTTCTCTTGACCTTGTTTAGTTAGTCATTACTAGGAGATGGGAAACTCCAAGAAAGCCAGGTTCAGAATCCCAGTTCTTCCAGAGGGACATGTATGATGCCTTTTACCTTTGGAAAACAGTACTTTTGTTTGCTTGTTTGTTTGTTTTGAGATTAAAGTGTGCCTCCAATATCTAAATTTCATTATCTGTTCATGAAATAGCTAGATCTAGTTATAATTAAATTTTTATACTACTGTTCTGTTGACTTGCTCAAATCTTACTAAGATAATTTAGGGCAAATTTGGTTTTAGGGATGTAAGAACTCTCATTTGTTAAGCTAATAATTAGTTCCAGAGCTGTAATTTTAATTCCTAAAACCTAGTTCATACTTCTAGAATTTAGCACATTTTCATTTTGACTGCAAACTCTAGGCAAATTTGTCACTAGGTAAGTAGAAAGTGAGAATTCAATGTACTAACGTGTGCAGAGTGCTTAGGACAGCAGTGCTGACATGTGTGCTCTCTCAATAGATGTTGGCTACTATTTCTCAAGTTCCAAGCTTCAAATGAAGTGAAATAACAGTTTTGTTCAGGATATGCCGTGCTATTCCTGTTTGGTTCCAGTTCAGTAGTCGTATAAAATAAATGTAGTTGCTTCATATTACAGTAAATAAATGTCAGTGCTTTCAAACTCTATTACCTATCAGTAGCAAATTATAAGTGGATCAAGGTACAATCACTTAGTGTGGTTTATTCTGGTTTCAGAAACACAGTTAAATGTGTTTCAAATATCTGTTTCAGAGTCCATTATGTCCTTCTACTATTAAATGCAAATGTTAATTCCGGTGGCACCTCGTTTTCACAGATCTCCCAACAGAACATTCCTGAATTTTCCTACAATGGTACAATATAGTGACCATCTAAAGGTTAAACCTCTGTTCAATGCAGGTTAGTTTTGGCCAGATCTGGAAATCCGGAGGTCACTAATTTTAGTGTAATTATACCTGTGGTATCTGTATGATGGAATTTATTTTCCACAACAGTTGTCAACTCATTTCTTTGCTTATTTCCCTCCCAAGTTTTTCATGCTTCTTGCCAATAGCCCTCCCAAGTATTTTTCTTTTACTAAATTCTTGCCAACTTCCCTCCCAATTTTTTCTTCCAGTGTCTTAAATATGAAACTGTCAGGCAATGGTGAAATAGACAACCTAGAAATTTTACCTTTTCACCTTACATAGTAAATGGTTTTATTACAGTTCGTACGTAATGACTGTCATGACAAATACCGAATGTAACACATTTTGTGTTAACAAAAGGATCTCAACATTTTTTTAAACCAATTGCATATCCTAAACTCCTGACCTCTTCTCACACCCCCCTCCTCACCTCCCATGATGAGCACTATAATAGCCAATTACTTCTCCAAACCCAGGTAGTTTCACAAGAGAGTGACTCACTGAATAAAGACTGTTCAATTACTCATTAAGTAAACAGTGGCCTGCCTAGAATTCTCTTGTTGTCAGCCGTGGGGCTATGTGGTGGGACGAGGAATTGGTGACGTATAAAAGAGGTGGTTTTCTGGGAATAAAAAAGGCAAGAGAACAGTGAAGTCTGTCACTCTTTCAATAAGGAAATATGATTATAATCTCCTTAAGAATTAAATTAGAGAGAGCCCAATTATATTAATTACTCTTTTTAAACTGGCAAAGTCTCCAGTACTATTTACAAAAATTGGAAATATTCAAGAGGACTCTAAGAAAGTTTGGGTACTTGGAAAGCAAGAAAAAAGAGGATAAGTTAATGGTCATGGGGATAAAAATGGTATTTTAGAAATAATTATCAGTTTGCCTAGGAATCTATCCTACTATGATCTAGATCCAAAGTAGGATATGTAAGCAAGACATGGAGATGCTCCTGAAAAAGGAGGCCTGAAGGTCAACAATCTGAACTTTCTCACTCGTGTTTCCACATTACAAGTTGTTCTGTCGGCAAACAACTCTTTCCATGCCCTTCCCTGAGATAAAGCCTTTGAGCTATTCCACTGAGTGAATAGTTTTCAACAAACTGAAATCAGAAAACTATGTGAAATATGTTGTGTGTGCTTTTCCCTGTCCAAGTAAATTTACACCGACCAGCCCACTCCTGTGACACCGAGCATCACTGCATACGCAAGTGCTTTGTAGATCTCAGAGCTGAATGAAAACACAAAAATGAGGAAGAGAATATTCCATTCTCATCTCCAGTTCCAAGTCTAGATGTAGTGCACTAAAAAAACAGATCAACTTTGGCAGTCAGAATGAAAACATATTGAGTCATGAATGTTTGTATTTGGTGACAGGGGCCACCTAGAGAAAGAAAGTAAGGGATTCTTTTGCTGGCAATAGCTGTAGGTATTTCATGTTCCTATGTTCAGAGCTTCTCCTTACTTAACAAAACAAAACTTTCATTTTGGGAAGTTCTAACTGGCTTTTTTCAAAGGTGTGAACACCCGTTTAACAATAATAACAAAAATACAAAAATTGGCAACTCTAAAGTCACTGAGAATAGAGGAAACTTCATTTTGACTGTGAACATAATTGGCGCTTTGGATTACTTTTATTTGTCACTCCCAGCAATCATAGGCTGTCATGTAATGTCTCCCAAACCTTTAGACTGTGAAGAACATTTTTTTCACGAAATTCTTGCAACTGACATGCCTACTTCAAAATATTTCTGAAACAGTCATCAAGTAAGAATTTAACCTTCTGCGTATCAATGTGCTAGGTGAAGTATACCAATATAAATTTTTTAGAATTGCTATTCTCAAGAAATTTACCGTGTAGTTTGATAGATAACAACATATAGGAAATGTTCAAGAAAGAGGAGCTAATATATTCTGTATGGACTACATTTGCCAGTTTAAAGTACAAGGAATTTTAGGAAATCCTGAATGTTTTTGTCTATCATGAGATGACTAAAAGGTCTTGCAAAAGTCAGCAAGACAGAGTGTTAGAAATGGAATATTAAGTGTTTTATTTCACATAAAAAAGGGAGGTCATCATTGTTGCTAATTTTTTGTTAAAGCCCACTTGGTGGGGTTCTCCATTTGGCACTGTGTTAGTGAGACCTATGATCTTTCTGCTTTGGTGAGATATCTCAGTTCTATGTAATTCAGCTCCATGTCCTACCTTCCTAAACTCACAGCATCTCTACCTGTCCCTCTTTCCAATTCCTGTTGTGCAAGGAATCCTTAATCTTAAACCCACTTCTCTCCTCTTCTAATTTCTTGGGGGAAATACTCATTCTTCCCTGAAGGAGGCCCATTTTATTCCTGATGCCCTTTCCTACAAATGCAAATATTAAGTACATAAAGATGATTTTCCTAATATTCTCACAATTCCTCTGCTTACCTTTTGTCTCTTCTCGTTTATCATGACCATTATCTGGATTACTGAAATAGCTATCTGTGTCCCTCCTTCTAGTCAGAATAGCAAATAGTACTACCATTACTACTAATATTAATACTTTCCATGTGCAAGAAACGTATAGACAACCCTATAAAGTAGGTAATATTATTCCCATATTGCAGAGGATAAAACTCAGCACTCAGCAAGGGTAAATAACTTTCTTTAGTAACTCAGCTCTGTCAAGACTTCAAAATCTATGTTCTTTCTGCTATCCCACGAAGTTTTAAATCATGTCCATCTTAATTCTGCTCCCTATATTACAACCAAAGAGATATATCTAAAATGCAAAGCTGATTTAATAGTACTTCTATTTAAAGCTACTCAAGACCCAATTTCTGAGACTGTTAGACAAGGGTCCCAAAACATGGTCTTCCAGCTTCATTCCTCCCCTGTCACTATCCCCAGTCACGCTATAATCCTATCAAGAATCTTGTGGTCCCTTGTACTAAACAAGTGGTTTTATGTCCCATTTTTCTGCTCATACATTTTCCTCTGATCGGAATACCTTTTCTATCTTTACTTATCCTTCCAGGTGTCAGTTTTCTACAAAAAGCTTCCCAGAACTGTCCAGGCAAGCTGACAACCCTCAACTAGGCTTTCATACTGCCCCGAGAGTACTTCTGACCCAATACTTGCTATATTATATCGAAGTGGTTCCTTTATGTATGTTTTCCCCTAACTAAGCTGTAAGTTCTGTGAGGAAAGGGATAAAAAAGTTTTTCATCTTGTACCCACCTTGTTCCCACCACAGTGAACAGTGTCTGGCATAAGGCAGTCACATAGTACTGTTCGGGGTCTGAAAGGGACATGGGCACTGGAATCATCTCCCAACCCCACTGCCATTTCTGGAGTCTAGAACCAATGTGCCTATGTTCTAAACCTTCAGGATCAATGCCACCTGTTTTCTTCCACAGAATACTCCAGCTTTCGTTGATTGGGTCATGAAGACCAACTGCCATATTTACAGATGACCACTCTCACAACTTTCTCTTATAACTACTTTATCAACATCAAAATTCATTTTGATGGTTTTCATTACTTTTTAGCTTCATGGTTCTCCTTCTTAATTACACCAACCTCCAGCTTGTTTCCATAGTAGTCAATTACTAATGAGAACTAACTCTCAGTCACATTCTCTTATGTCATGCTCTCTAACAGTATTCTCCACCTCAAAAGATAGTAGAACAAACTGATGATTGCCAGAGGGGAGAGGGTGGGGGGACCTGGTGAAAAAAGGTGAAGAAGTACAAAATGTCAGTGACATAATAGTCATGGGGATGTAAAGTACAGCACAGGGAATACAGTCGATAACTATGTATGGTGCCTGGTGGGTACTGGAAACATCGGGGGAACACTGTGAGATATCTAATTGTCTAATCATTATGTTATACACCGGAAACTAATACAAAATAATATTGAATGTAAACCACAATTGAAAAATAAAATTAAAATACTAGTAAATAAAGGTAGTAGAAATGAGCTAATAGTTATTGAGTGGGTAACTCGTACCGCATGCCATGTTAAGCACTTTGTATTTATTATTTCATTTTATTTTGTCAATAATACAGTGACCATTCACTCATCAATATACTACTTTTTCCCATTAACTCAATCATCTCTCTATTGGAATCTCTAATGTTCTTAACAAAAAAATTCTTATAAGGCCATCATTTTCACCCTTGTCACCACTGGAATTCCATAGTCACTAGTCTTCTGCTTTCTCTGGAGGTGATTATTTTCATTAGAAAAAAACAGACTGATTCCCATGCTTTCTCCTTTTACTCCTATAGGAATGCCTCTTTCTTTTTCTATTAGATTACATTTCTTATTGATACATTTCTTTCTCCTACTGGTCCATGAACCTCTGAAGTATATGGACCTTGTTTTATTTATATTTTCATCAAGTCTCAATAAATGTTTTCAAAATAAAGATATTGTCTTCTTCTAGTTTAAAAGTTTCATTAGGCACAAAGGACCATACATTACATGCTTCTATTTACATGAAATATCCAGAATAGAAAAATTTTAGAGACTGAAAGTTGCTTAAGGCTGATGAAGGAAGTATGAATAAATAAAAATCCATTGCTAATGGGATTTCTTTTAAAGTGACTGAAAATGTGGTGATGGTTGTTCAACCCTGAAATATAATTTAAAAAAACACTAAATTATACACTTTAAAAATCATGTTAAAGCTGACCATGGCGTTAGAAAAAAATCAATAATAAGTTCTTCCTCTATCACCTTTTTTCCTTATTTTAACAGCTTTATGGAGATATAATTCACATACCACACAATTATTCATTAAAACACAGGTCACTGTAGTATAAACCTTTTAGAAAATGGCCCACGTCTTATTCAACTTGGCATTTCCGAGACCTAGCACAGTATTCAGAATTGAGTATGTGCTCATTATATGAATAAGGAACTGTTAGCTCTGAATTTATTACCAGTATTTTAACTATGCCATATTTGGGTTAAGTATAATTGTATAGGCTTACTTGGGGGAATCAAACCACCACAATAATATTATTTCCATGGGAAAAGCTATATTCAAAGCAAAATATAAGCCTACCAGAAACCTTCCAACACCTTTCCACTAATAAATAAATCCCATGATTTATTTTGCAAGGCACTACCACACCTACATCTCAGTACCCTCACACACACATATCTGTGTTCTCTAGGAACGCTCAGACTTTTGATGACCAATCTACTGAGTGTTCCAACCTCCGGGTTGTGAAATACTCTTCCTGGAATGAAGAATATCTTCTTCAAAGTAAATCAAATACTTTTTCAGGACAGTTTTTATTTTCGTTATACTTTCAGGTTGTATGGAAAACAAGAGAATTTTTTAAAACTGCTGAATGAGTCCACATGTATACAGAGAGCCATTTATGCAAGCATGTAGTCCTGTTTTGTAAAACTTGCAGTTTCTATCTATTACACAATTAACCATGTTCTACTTTCCATACACTGTATTCTGCTTTATTTTATCCCCACTGCATTTTTTTTCATTTAAAGTAACTAAAAGGAATCTACTACTGTCAAATGCCATCTATCAAACAAGTGATTTTGAATGAACATTGCTATTCAGGAAATACTTCTGAAAACCTCATAATGATATATTCCCTATAATTATTTACATCAATAATTATTGAAGTTTCCATCATATAATTTATGTATCAGATAGCACAAGATCCATATACTGACTTCACTTGAAATACTTCATGTATTTCCAAATAATTAGCCCATTCTGCAATATTGTGAAATAAGTCAACAGCATCATCTTCATTTAACTACCATTTCAGACAATTACGGTCACTAGAGATGATACAGTTATATGTTGAAGGTCAAACAATAAGGTAAAATCACAAGTTTATCTCTGATTCTCTCCTGGCAGGGCAACATTCATTCCATTAAACTATGGAGTTCTTAAAATTATTAAAATTCTCTTATGTAATTTAGAAATATATGTTTTAAAATACATGCCATATAAATGTCAACTGAAGACACTGTCTCATGAATGAGTGAACAAAATTCTTACCATTTCATAAAGAGTTTTTGTTCTAAACAAATAAGTTCATCATTTTAAAAATAAAGTATACCTTCTTTACGTTTTTGTGGAAACATGACTAATATATGTAGGCTGACTTATTAAATAGGAAGCTCAATATATAATTTAGGTAGTGTGAAGGTTTCATACGTATAATCAGAAAATCTTCCCATAATTACTTACCTCTTCCAGCTGGCATGCTTTGATGACACTCCTATATCTATACTCATCATAGCAAACACCAAAGATGATGTTTTCCTTAATGGTGCCAGGCATGATCCAGGAAAACTGAGAGCAGAATGAGATTCTTCCACTGTGCTTAATTTTACCCTCAGAAGGCTCCAGTTCTCCCAAGAGCATCATTAGAAGTGAGGTCTAGAAATGAAACCATTGTTATTAAGTTAAATTATTTGATCAAATCATTCTCAGAATGCTCTTGCTTCCAAATGTCGTCCTAAATAGAGATAGCTATTCTGATTTTGAAAGATTATATATTAATTCATTCAATTCAAAATTTATCAAGCACTTCCTGTTTGGGGTACACTTGTAGTGAACTGAAGAGTAGAAGACCAAAGATGCAACACAAAATTATTATCATAAATATAACCACTGGAAAAAAATACATCCGTAACCTCTAAAAGTTGGAATGCCGTTGGGCTCGGGCCTTGGCTGCTTTCTCTTAACATTCTCTCCCTCGGAATCTCATCTAGCCCCATATCTTTTACTCTGCTGGCCACCACTTCCTTGAAACCAAATGTATCCAAATAACATCTCTGTTTGGATGTCAAATAGGTATCTTAAAGTTAACATTCCAAAATCAATCTGTAACCAAAACCTGTTTCTCCCATAACATTCTCAATAAATGGGACCTTCATCCTTACAGTTACTCAGCCCAAAAACCTTGGACTTACCCTTGAGTGTTCCATTTTTCTCAGATGCCATGTTCAATCTTTCTAATCCATTGTATCTTTCTTGGAAGTATGTCCTGAATCTATTACTTCGATTACTACCAGGATTAGGCCAACACTGTCCTTTGCCTGGATTAGTACAACAGCCTTTTAACTCATCCCCTTGCTTCTCTGCCTTTGACTTCCTACAATCTATTCTCAAAGTAGCTCTATCAAAATGTATTTCCATAATCTCTTATTATGGTGAATAAAATACAATATCTTTTCATATGTTAAAGGCCACTTCTATTTTCATTTTTGGTGTAATATCTGTTCACATACTTACACATTTTTCTAACTGGTTGCTTGTATTTTTTTTTAAATTTTAGGTTGACTTTATTTAAAGAGAGATCAGTCCTTTGTGCAATATAAATTGCACATATTTACCTCAGTGTGACATTTTTTCTTTTTATTTTCTGCATACATGTGTTTTTTTCAAAATGTGGTTTAATTTATCTTTTATTTTATGGCTTCTGGACTTAAAGTCATAGAAAGGCTTTCTTCCTCCATGGTTGTGTTTTTTTTTTTCCTTTTTGTTTATGCATCCTCTGATGTTTTCTTTAAGCATTCTATTATCTTATTTTTGTACCTATTGTTTGATCTATTTCAAATTCATCAGGCTTATGATGTGAGATTTGGATACAATTTTTTGTTTGCCTTCAAGTGGCTGTCCAGTTGCCCAACACTGTTTATTGAATAATCCATTTTTTCTCACTGATTTTAGATGCTACTTTTACCAAATACGAATTCCTTTATGCATTTGGATCTATTTTTGTAGCTTTAATTCTATTCCACTGGTTCATCTATTTATTTATGTACCAGTAATTCACTTTTTAAAATTATTGAGTGCTTATAATTTATCAATATCATTAAATTATAACATTTTACATTAAAACACATAAATATATATAACATACATACTTGCATATACATATACAAAAATAAATATGTAATTTATATATTTATACATAGTTATAAATATTTTGGTATTTTGAGAGATACGAAGTTAAATGAAAACATCATTAAATATATAAATATATATAAAATACAAAAATATTAATTAAACTCTGAAGACAATGTATTTTATTTAAAATAAGCAAAAGCAGAGGCTAACAGCTTATTCTAGACATCTAATTCTCAGTTTTTATACCCAAGCTAAAGCTTAGTACCAGAGCATGGTCAGGATGAATGATGGAGACTATGTAGTGTTGGGGGTTGTCAGCAAGGCCACAGAACTGTTTCAGTTGTGACGGGAACAGAAGAACTGAAAATTCCCACACCCTGGGGGAGATGTGGCAAGTCAGCCTCCAGTACCCAGTGGTGCAGATTCGGATATCAATATTGCTTAATTAAAATAATTTAAGGACATTTCTTAAATGAAAGATACTTAATGTAGATTAGAACAAAAACACACAATTTTCCCAAAGATGTTTAATAAATTTGCAGCTCTGATTTGCATCTCTAATTTATTCCTTCATGTGCTTTAAATTTATTTCCTAAAGAGAACAAGTGTTTTATCGTTATCTGAATGATAGCTCATATCCTTGAAGATCACTGTAAAGTCTTCTCTTCTCCTGACAATGAGGTTTAGCTGTTTTCACTTTCTAACTTGTGACAAAAAGTTAGATGGAATGTGTATGTTTGGGGTGGGGATGGGCAGGAAGGATGACTGGCACTGAATAAATTAACATTCCTGTGTATTTCCTTTAAAAAACTATCCCACTTAGTAATTGTTCTCTTAATAAATCATAAGCAGATCTGAGTTCTTTCTCCAAAATTCTAATATCAACAAAATGGGGACCTTTTGCCTATGTGGTTACAGAGGTAAAATCTGAGCCATGATTTCCCAGGACCAGTTCTGAGAAAATGTATATGCCATAGACTCATAATATGGATGGTTCATTTGTTCAATAAAGTTATTGAATGCTCACCATGTACAAGACACTATGCTGAGTGCTATACAAAATTTAAAGACCTGGGAGAAAGAGTCACTGGATATCATATTAAGAAATAAGGGCTACAGGATATTACCAGTGGAATTATTTATATTATAAGAAACACTACATGTAAGCATTCTCCTAATACCAATATAAGACTTTCTCCAAAATGCCTTTTTACACTGCAGACAAAATAAAACAGGGAGAGAAGAAATGTATGCCAAATTAGGATCCTAATGGTGAGGAATAAAAGAGAATACCTTGCCTGCTCCAGTAGATCCAGCAATTGCCAACAACTGTCCTCTTTCTATCTGGAAGTTGATGTCTCTCAGGACAGGAGTACCAAGAAGCGAGAAGTTACTGAAGAAGAGGCTGTTATCACTATTGGAAATGTTTCTGTTTTTACTGTTTTGTTTTGCATTCTCAAATAGTTCCCCAAATCCCTGTAAAAAAAACATAGAAAATTAAAAAGTAGGCTTTCCGGATATCTTCAATGGTTAGTTATCTTATATATAATGAGTTTGAAAGCACATGGATCATTATCCATACATTGTAGCATGTAATTATGTAGCCCATGATTTCCAGAGCACATGATCCAAAACATTTGAAAATTATAATTACAACATTTAACAAAAACATGGTTTTAATTTCTTAGATTGTTGCTTGCCATCAAATTAAATTAAACATACCTATCTACCTATAAAAATATAAGTATTTATATATTCATCTTTTCCTATAGGCTGGGTACATAAACATTATTATTTAATCCTCAGCATAATAATAATATATGATGTAAGATTTGATCGTCCTTTTCTTTCAAAGCTGTATACTGTGATTTAGAGAGGTTAAGTGACTAAAGTCACATAACTAATAGGCCAGAGTTGAATTACAATCTAAATCTGACTTCTACTCTGTCATCTTGGTAGTACCTTCCTCTGAAAAGCTGAAATTATTTCTTTAAGTGCTTATTACTAAATATAAATGTGAAAACATGGAGAGATGATGTGAATAAATCCCATTTACCCAAGAAGGCAATCAATTGTGTCTTACCTAGCTTGCAATAGATTTCAGAAAAGAGTTAAAGGATAAGGCATTTTAATTACTTATTTGATTACTTAATTTTCAATAATTTAATTAATTAATACATTAACTATTTGTATTTTAATTGTAAAGTTACACATTTTCTTTTTTTTATTGTTGACACGATTACAGATGTCCCCATCTTCACCCCCTTTTCCCACCTCCACCCAGCTCCCCACTTCCCTTCCCTCTGGCCATCACCACACTGTTGTCTGCGTCTATGGGTCATGCATGTATGTTCTTTGGCTAATTCCTTCACCTTCTTTCATCCAGTCCTCCCTCTCCCTTCCCCTCTGGCAGCTATCACTTTGTTCCATGTATCCATATCTCTGTTTCTATTTTCATCAGTTTATTTAGTTTATTAGATTCCATATATAAGTGAGATCATATGGTATGTCTTTCATTGACTAGCTTATTTCACTTAGCATAATAGTCTCCAGGTTGCTCCATGATGTTGCAAAAGGTAAGGTAAAGGAAGTTGACAATGAGAAGTGACTTCATAAATTCATTTATTTTCTATAAATTGAATAAACTGAGAATGCAGCTCCCAAGTTTTGACAAAAATCCATTTACAAGATATACAATAAACCAGAATTACATCTTTTGCCACTATTTAAACTTAGGTTGAAAAATTTATGTCAACTTAAAAATGTGTCAGAGGAACACAGTTTTGCAAAATCCTTTTAAATTTGAAGATTATTGCCCTGACCAGTGTGGTTCAGTTGGTTGGGCATTATACTGCAAAGTGAAAGGTCGCCTGTTCAGTTCTGGGTCAGGGCCACATGCCTGGGTTGCAGGGTTGGTTCCTAGTTAGGGCACATATGATAGGCAGTCAATCCATGTTTCTCTCTCACATTATGTTCTCTCCCTCGCTTTCTCTCTCCCTTCCCCTCTCTATAAATGAATAAATAAGTAAATAAATAACCATTGCTTTGAGTTCTTATGATATAGATGGCTAATAAAAGCAGAGCTTTTGTGAAGTAGGGAGTTGGCCTTGACCAATGTGGTCAGTTGGTTGGGCATCTTCCTGCAGATTGAAGGGTCCCCAGTTCAATTACTGGTCAGGGCACATGCTTGGATTACAGGCCCCGTCCCCACTTGGGACATGTGAGGGAGGCAACCAATTGATATCTCTCTCACATATTGATGTTTCTCTCCCTCATTTTCTCCCTCCTTTTCCCTGTCTAAAAATAATAGAATAAAAAAAATTCCAAGGAGGCAATTAAGTGTTTATAAATTATTAAAAGGCATTTGTTATTCCCTTATTCATTTAATTATCAAATAAATTAAGCTTGGTGAGCATCATCTCTGCATTAAAGTCCACTTCAAGAATCCAACATGGGAGAATAACATATGAATAAATGATAATTTTGCAATGTGCTTAGTGCTACAACCGAAAATCATACCAAGTCCTATAGGATTACATTATAGAGAGAAAACAACTCAGGCTGAAGCTTGACCAACTAAATGATGTACACACTATGCTGTAAAGGATATAAGTGGGATTTCACAAAATCAAGAAATACTATATGTATTCTAGGAAGATGGATCTGCACACACAATGATTTAGGCTTAAAAGAACAAATTAGGAGAAAGATAGTGGAGGAGTGAATAGAAGTCACATGAACCTTCTTCCAGAACCAATCTGAAATTACAATTAAATTGTGGGGAAATCATCTGGAACAAACAATTGAGTAATATTGAGAGAGAAGCATTATAACCTAGGACAGACAGAAGAATTAGCTTCAGCACAACCTGACTGGTAAGGAGTGCAGTGGAGACTCGAGAAGGCTGGCTGGGCACCCACAAGCAGCATCACTGGAGGCATAATTAAGCAACCAGTTGGATCCTCCTGAGAAGAATGGGTCTAAACCCTAAGCTAAGATTCCCAGCCTAGAGCACCAGAGCCCAAAAAGTACACAGATAACCAGCAGAGAAAAGCAGCAGTGTTACTCCCTGCCAGAGATGGACAGCTGGAGATGCAAAGGGCTGTTTTAAAGGCCCAATGCATAAATTTTCATTTGCAGCCACTTAACCTGAGCTCTGGCAAGGGCAGGGACAGAGTGGGCTGGAGACCCCTGAGGGGAGACTGGGGACAGAAACCTTAGGGAGAGAATTGAGAGAGTAGGCACTGGGATCCTGGTGCTAAATCATCCCCCATATGTCAGCAGCCATCATACTCAGGCAGATAACTCCCCTCTGAGCAGCAGCAGCCTGAGGGGAAAAGATAACCCTGACCCCAGGATGGATTCTGCCCTGCCCTACAGTACCTAAACCTGACTGCTGTGTGCAGACTGAGTAAATTAACAACTGAAGGAGAACAGCCACAGATAGTAGATCCCTGAAAGTCTCAAACTGGCTGCCTAAGGTCACACAGGGTCAACATCTGACATCACCAGAGGCAGATCCAGAAAAAAAAAAAAACACTGGTAAATACTAGAGGCTACAGAGAGAGATTAAATCCACTGTGGTCTTCTCCATGATTTGTGATATCTTCTTTCCTACATAGCTTTTTAGAATTCATTTCTTGTTCAGCAACTTTGTACATATTAAGTCACTACATTTTATACTAGAGTTTATTTCAATTTACATATTTTGCCACTCCTTTCTCTTACCCCATTTTACCTTCTTCTTTCCTCTCATTATTTTCATTTCAAATTTTGTTTTCTCTCTTGCTACAACTTGTTTCTATTCTGCACTCTTATAATTTCTCCCCCGTCCAGACACAGAACAAATTTTCTTGTCAATGGTCATCTCACATCCTTCTATCTCACTCTTAAAATACCTACATACTGTCTCCACCTTTATCACTCTTCACTCATTGGTTGTAGATAGGGTACAAAGAGGAAAAACGAATATCTATCAATAACCTTCAATGTAAATAGATTAAATGTTCCAATCAATAGACATAGGGTAGCTCATAGGGTAGACTGAAAGTGAAGGGTTGGAAAAAATATTTGAAGCAAATGGACAGGAAAAAAAGCCTGGGTAGTAACACTTACATCAGACAAAACAGACTTCAAAACAAAGGCCATAATACCCACACTTTATAATACCCAAAGCAAGAATCCATCAGGACACGAATATTGTAAACATATAGGCACCCAATATAGGAGCATCCATATATATAAAGAAAATCTTGGAGAACTCCAAGAAAGATATAGACAGCAACATACTTATAGTGTTATCATCCCACTGTCAACAATGGACAGATCTTCCGAACAAAATATGAACAAGGATATTGTGTACCTGAATGACACATTAGATCAAATTAATTTAACTGATATATATATATAAAGAACCTGAATTCCCAAAGAAGCAAAATACACATTCTTTTCAAATGCACATGGAACATTTTTAAACATAGACCACATGATAGGACACAAAACAAGTCTCAACAAATTCAAGAAAATTGAAATCATATCAAACATTTTACCAGACCACAAGGGCTTGAAACTAGAAACCAACCTCAAGGGAAAAACTCAAAAATATTCAATCTCATGGAGACTGAATAGCATGCTAATAAACAATAAATGGGTTAATAATTAGATCAAGGAAGAAATAAAAAATTTCTAGAAACAAATGAAAATGAACACACAACAGCCCAAAACCTATGGGACACAGCAAAGGCAGTCTTCAGAGGGAAGTTTATAGCAATACAGGCCTACCTAAGAAAGATAGAAACATTTCAAACCTAACCCTACACCTACAAGAACTGGAGAAACAACAACAAACAAAGCCCAGAGTGAGTAGAAGGAAGGAAACAATCAAGATCAGAGCAGAATTAAATGACACAGATAGAGACTAAAAGAACAATTCAGAGGACCAATAAATCCAGGAGCTTGTTCTTTGAAAAGACAAACAAAATTGACAATTCTTAAACAAGATTCATCAAGAAAAAAAGGGAGAGGACCCAAATAAATAAAATCAGAAATGAAAGAGGACGAATTATAATTCATACCACAGAAATACAAAGGGTTGTATGAAATTACTATGAACTGTAGGTCAAGAAATTTGAAAATTTGGGTGAAATGGACAAATTTCTAGAAAAATATAATATTCCCGAACTTCATCAAGAAAAAGCAGAAAACCTGAACACACTGATAACAGCTATTGAAATTGAAGCAGTAATTAAAAAACTCCCATCACACAAATGCTCTGGACCAGATGGTTTCACAGGAGAATTTTACAAAACATTTAAGGAAGAGCTAACCCCTATCCTCTCAGACTATTCAAAAAAATCTAAGAAGAAGGAAGACTCCCAAACTCTTTTTATGTGGCCAGCATCATCCTAATCCCAAAACCAGACAAAGACACAACAAAGAAAGAAAACTATGGGCCAATATTGCCGATGAATATAGATGTTGAAATCTTCAACAAAATATTGGCAAACTGAACCCAGCAATAACTCAAAATGATCATACACCATGGTCAATTGGGATTCATCCCAGGGATGTAAGGGTGGCTATGATAAATGTAGTATATCACATAAACAAAAGGAAAGAGAAAATCACATGATCATATTAATAAAAGTGGAAAAAGCATTTGATAAGGTACAGCACCCACTTATGACAAAAAACACTCAGCAAGTGGGAGTAGAGGGAGCATACTTCAACATGATAAAGAACATAGATGAAAAACCTACAGCCAACATCATACTCAACAGGCAAAATCTAAAAGCTTTCCCACTAAGATCAGGAACAAGACAAGGATATCTGCTTTCACCACTTGTATTCAACACAGTTTTGGAAGTCCTAACTACATCGATGGGACCAAGAAGATATAAAAGGCATCCAAATTATAAAGGAGGAAGTAAAACTGTCATTGTTTGCAGATGACATGATACCGTACATCGAAAACCCTGTAGACTCCACCAAAAAAACTACTTGACCTAATAAGTGAATTTGTCAAAGCAGTAGCAGGATACAAAGTCAATATTCAGAAATCAAAGGCATTGTTGTACATGAACAATGAAATATCAGAAACAGAAATCAGAATAAAAAATTCCATTTGCTATAGCAACAAGAAAAATAAAGTACCTAGGAATAATCCTAACCAAGGAAGTAAAAAACCTGTATCAGAAAACTACATAACACTGAAGAAAGAAATTAAGGAAGACACAAATAAGTGGAAACATATCATATTCATGGATTGGAAGAATGAACATCAAAGTGTCCATACTACCCAAAGCAATTTATAGATTCAATGCAATACCTATTAAAACACCAACGACATATTTCAGAGATATAGAACAAACATTTCAAAACTTTACATGGAATCATAAGTGACCCTGAACAGACACAGCAATTTTTAGAAAGAAGAACAAATTAGGAGGGATCACTATAACTGACCTCAAACTATATTACAAGGCCATGGTAATCAAAACAGTCTGGTACTGGCATAAGAACAGACATATAAATAAATCAATGGAACAGAAAAGAGTCCAGAAATAGACACTTGTCTCTATGGTTAATTAATACTCAAAAAAGGAAGATGAAGTATAAAATAGAGTAAAAATAGCCTCTTCAAAAATGGTGTTGGGAGATCTGGACATGCAAAAAAAGTAAACTCAACCACCAACTTATAATGTACACAAAAATAAACTCAAGCTGGATAAAAGACTTAAATATAAGTCCTGATACCATGAAATCCTAGAGGAAAACATAGGCAGGAAAATCTCAGATATTCCACAGAGCAATATTTTCACCAATATGTCCCCTAGAGCAAGGGACATAGAGGAAAGAATAAACAAATGGGACTTCATCAAAATAATAAGCTTCTGCACAGCTAAAGAAAACATCAGCCAAATGAAAAGGAAACTGACAATATGGGAAAATGTATTTGCCAATGATATCTCAGACAAGGGTTTGATTTCCAAAATATATAAAGAACTCACATGACTCTATTCTAGGAAGACAAACAATCCAATTAAAAAATGGGCAAAGGACCTAAACAGATACTTCTCAAAGGAGGACATCCAGAGGGCCCAGAGACATATGAAAGGATGCTCAGCATCACTAGCCATCAGAGAGATGGAAATTAAAACCACAATGACATGCCACTTCACACTGGTCAGAGTGGCCATCATAAACAAATGAACAAACAGAAGTGCTGGTGAGGTTGTGGAAAAAAAGGGAACCCTAGTACATTGTTGATGGAAATGCTGCCATGTGGAAAACAATATGGAATTCCCTCAAAAAAACTAAAAATGGAACTGCTGTTTGACCTGGCAATTCCACTGCTGAGATTATACCCTAAGAATCTTGAAACCACAACTCAAAAGAACCTATGCACCTCTAAGTTCATACCAGCACAATTTACAATAGCCAAGTGCTGGAAGTAACTTAGGTGCTCATCAATAAATGAGTAGATAAAAAACTATGGCGCATTTATACAATGGAATACTATGCAGTAGAAAGAAAGAAGGAGCTCCTACCCTTT